>JADGJF010000332.1:0-23471 GCA_027596845.1 Quaeritorhiza haematococci | reverse complement strand
ATATTCGAGAAAATCCAGAAACACCGAAAACCGCGAGCTACGCAGTTATCCGTGAAGTTTGGGTGAGAATGCACCCAAAAACTTCACAGTACTTCGTGGCCTTCGACGGGGAGGAAGGGTGGCTCCCGAGGGAGAGCTACAAGGGCTTATACCCATAGAGAATTGCCATCTTGTAACCCTTTCAATAGAGCATCTTTCCGAACAGAGGTTGCCGTTGGGGATTCTTCTCTATGGTGCTTGAAAGGACTTCGTAAGGGCAGGCGCGAGTGAGGTGAACGCTGTGAAAATGTCGGAGTTCGAACCATCAGAGGGTTCATTCCCGTGGGTGATGTTGACCGGTGATGGTGACACAAATTGTTTTTTTATGAGCGCCTACGCAGTTATGTTGAAGGCGCGCGGCGCAAAGACTTCACAGACCTCTCTGTTGATGGATCTGTGTGCCAACTTCACTCCGCGTGAAGCACAAGCACACCGCCGAAGCCAACCGCCAGAGGCAGCGACTTCTCTGATCAGAGTGACCCCTAGTTTTCTTCTCATTTTGTGAAGGGACTCTGACCTCTCTGTTGGTGGATCTGTGTGCCAACTTCACTCCGCGTGAAGCACAAGCACACCGCCGAAGCCAACCGCCAGAGGCAGCGACTCCCAGATCAGAATCACGTTTTCAACTTCTTTTGCATTAACATCGTCACATAGTCTCCAACTACCACAACTCGGGCTCCGCACAGCCCAGATCCTCAACTCGGGTCGCTCTTTACTCATTCTAACTTCAACTCCCAAAGCTAATCGCTTCATCGCGTCTATTTCTTTACACTTTCCAAAACTCTCGCTTAACATCATGCACTCTTCTCCTCTTTTACTACGCCAACACTCTACCACTGACTCACAACTTCACTCTTCGCCACTAACTCCCAACTCTTTCCTAACGCCAGAAAACTCTCTCTCTTCCGCCGCTCAAACAAGCAAGCCCGAATTTCAAATCACTTAGTATATTAACCTAGTAAAAAAACGAATGTACCTACATTAGAGGTCTCTTCAGAAACGAATCAATCCTGTATCATTCGCACCATCAACAAATAAATCGAAACTCAACCGAAATCTCAGCACAGACGGATTTTGCAGATTTCGGTTTGTGAGGGTTTTCTAACTTTCCCTCACACATCGTGTGTGAATGAATGAAGTTAGTTGACTTGGAACGTCCTTTACTTTCCAGATCCTCATAAAGCTCTGGACGCTCACCAGGTCACCTATTGATCATTCATGTTCATTCTCCCGCCGTGCCCATCATGTGTGTTGTGTCGACAAGAATTTTCCAGAAAGCATTCACTAGTTCTCAGCGTCGCCACCAAATTCAGTGTGATCTTGCAAGTAAGTGAAGTGGGTGTGTTTGCGGTGCATGGCATAAGGGAAAAGTGTGAAGTAGAGATTGCGTGAGTGGAGAGATGATTGCCGCAATGTTGAGCTTGTGCATGAACAGAATGGAAGACGGCTAAGTCCAAGGAACAGAGGAAGTCTTTCCAAGGATCATAGTCCGCGGATCAGGGGCAGCCTTTCCTTGGGACTGGAGCAGGGTTAGCCTCTTCAGGAAGATCAAAAGTGGGTCTGAGGAACAGGGGTAGCCTTTCCTGAGAAGTGCAGGAGGGGTTGCATGAAAGCGAAGTCAGGTTTGTGAGTGAGGAAAAATGCTTAGCTCGATTGGAAGTCAGAGAATGGACGTAGAAGAACGAGAGGACTCGAATGATGTATGTTTGAAGAAGATCGGTTGAGTATTGATGAAGTTGGCATGGAATGCGCGAGCGGGAGTGTGTGCGTTGAGTAAAAGAGGGGACCAGCGCGTGCGGATGAGTCGTGTAACGTGAGCGTGGGGAGGATTTAATTTTGTGTCTGATCCATGACACAGTGCTTGAGCGGGCGTGAGCGCTGGAAGTGGGAAAGAGAGAACGAAAGCATTTGTGTAGATTGCCATACTGGGAAGCAAACCGAGGAAGAACGAAACTAAGGAAAGAGAAAGATACTCAACTTAAGGGAAGTAAGAAAGGTCGGTAGATGCTCAGTGATATGGAATCGTGTAAGTCGAGTTGGGATCGCCAAGTGAATGCTTGAGTTGAGTGGTGATAAAAGGGACAACAAGAGTGAAGTGAGTCTGGGTGAAAAGAGCGTGCCAATTGTTAAGCTTGGCTTAACAGAGTGTGACTAATAGATATACTATTCAACTCACACCACTAACAAATTTAAAACTAATAATAAGTGACTGAATACTAATCAGTCCTATATTCCAAACTTTAATAGACAGAAATCCCGTCACACATGAAGGTTACTGCACCTCGACAAAATATATGTTGGTTTTACTCAAGTACTTTTTACCGTACTAATGATAACATGGATAGCTTGAACATGATCACGACATCTATTCCGCCTTTCATTATTTGTGCTCTCCTCTTCTTCTGCAATATTGCCCATGATACTGTCTTACTTGCAACATCTTGAAGGCTCATAGACTGACCCGTGACATTCCGTCACATTTTCAGCCGAGATTCGAACCCTCCTCGTCCTCCGCGGTTTCCAACTCCGACGTTACACACACGCAACTCGGAACTTTCCTCCAAACCGCATTATCTCCTCTTCACACACAAACTCCGCTGTACATAATCTGATCTTCGATCACACTTTAGCTCCATCACACGTTAGTCTAGCTCTACGGTTTTCTGTTGTTGTAGTCTGGATGGAACTCGAAGACTCCACCTTGCATAAGTGCTGAGCTTCGCACAGAAGTCATACAGTGTAGTACATGTAGTAGTGTAGCTGAACATCTTCAATCTTCAGAACAAACATTGTGAGTTGTGAACATCGTGTATTCTTGTGCTCTCTACACCAGTGTTCAATAAAAGCAGTACAAAACCCATCTAGCTCGCACCTAGTATTCTAGAGGCTTCGGCCTCCAGACCCTTTGGGTCTTAGGCCCAGCCAACCCCTCCTCAGCCAAACTCGTCACCAGAACATCAACTCCAACACAGAGAATCCACTACAACATCTCCAACACCCATCCTCGGGACATCAAGGATTCTTTACAATCACTCAAGGGTTCCTCGCACCAAGTCCCCAACTCACCCATGAAGTCTCATACAAGGGCAAGGGAGACCGTGACGCCGCCTTAGAGTTCCTCATGACTCCTTGGCCCCGTCTCAAAACCCCATTGGCCTCGTTCCGGCCAGATCCACGACCCGCGACCCAGCAGCCAAGACGGAGGCATCATCTCGACAATCCCCCCTCACGTGCACCTCCGGGAACACCGCCTCCAACTTCCCCCTAAGTTTGGCACTGGCTCTCGAGGCACTACCACCCCTTTCCTGTCACAGGCGCCCTAAATTTATATATTTCCTTCCTACCTGTTCTTCCTACCTGTTCTTCCTTTCACAGTCCACATTTCACCCATCGTCTAAGCCGCACTGACATCGTTCATCCCTCCTCACTACTGTTAGGTCCTTTTCCAGATCTTGGAGAATCACTCTAAATTTGTTGCTTGCTCGGAACTCACTTTTTGTCATGGTCCCTTTCCACCGCTACTACTGTGAGCCCCCGACCGGCGGATCCCGACTACAACTCCTGCAGTCAACAGGCTCGTCTTTTTCCCTTCGGTCTCTTTCCTGGAGAATTCCCTGTTGAATTTCCCCAATATCCTCCCCTCCCCCACCATTTCCTTTCTTCCTCCGATGTTCCATGTATGCCCAATGCTTCATGGTCCTTAAAGTGGAAACGTGTTGAGCTTTGCACAGTACTCTGTCAAACGCCGTGTTAGTTGGTACAATAAATTTGAGTAATATATGCCGTTTTGTCCAGATTATAAGTGTGCGCGGCAAGATCTTTCATGGACCAAGTTGCAATCGGAGTGGCGCCTCTAGTTGCATATAGCAGGTCCCACTCGAGGCTTCCTTCTCTCTCTCTTTCTTGAAGGTTTTTTGAACTTACCAGATCCTCTTCATCCGACTCCTGTGTGCACTTATTTTGGCACCCACCTTTGCACACAGTTTATCAAAATTGAAACTCCGCCTTGTGACCACATCATCGTTGTGTCACCTGTCAACCCACCCATTCTCACTTCGAGCGGGGACTCTGGGATCGATTTTGATCCCTTTCACTGCTTTAATACAGTAAAAAGCGTGAAATATACGGAGGGCGTGATAAGTGGAATTACGATCATCCAGCTCCTACGAAAGGAGATACGTGAGTAATCACACATCTTCATCCACTGGATGAGCATTTCGTCTGTAACGGTCCAGGTAACTGCCAGGTGTTGTGCGAAGTAAGCGTGTAAGCGCACTCAAACTCACTTTTAGCCATATCTTGAGTCCAGTTACCAGGTCCGCACAGTGGGGAACGAAGCCAATTCTAAGCAATTTCAACTCTGACTTTAATATGTTGTACTTGCTTTAACAACATGACGTTCGTGATGGCCACTTTACAACGCTATACGCGAGGTTTGAAATGAAGGAAACGAAACGAGATGAACATTGTCAGAAGAAAAAGACACTAGGTACCTAAGATTCGTTCGAAGTTGCGACCAAGTCGTAACTCACGAGTTTGACGCTCAGATCGCAGGTTGCACGAACTTTGAACTCAGAACTCAAATTATAAATTCCGACGAGACCTCCACTCCCACTCCCACCTCCACTCTTCAGACTTCCGCCAGTCTCAACACCAGGCACGTCTTTCCGCCCCGATCGTCCCGGGCTCTTCCTTTATGAAAGAGGGTGTCAACCAACCTTTGTGTTCGAAACAGTAGCCCGACACCACCAGACCACCACCAAAAGCATGCTTGGAGAGAGCGACAGTGCTGCTCGAAGGCAACTGCCGTTCTCGCTTTCCACCCTCGAATTCGTTCCTGTTCCACATCACTATGAAGAAAAACCCCTCCACCAACAACCTGCAGTGTTCCCTCATGCCGACCCATCCTTCGAAAATTCCCTGGGAACCATAAGCACTGTTATGGTGCCATCTGCTTGTGTGAAGTATACAGAATCCTCGGAAACGGCGACGAAGGGTATGGAAGCCATCATGAATATTCCAACGACTTCTCCAAACGCCGTGAAAATCAAGGCGGGCGTAAAGAAGAGGCAGACGAGTACGAACAGAAGAGTTCAACTTGTTTGCGACTGGGGTGGTTGCTCTCGTAACTTTCCGGATAAGAGGTCTCTTGTTTTGCATGTGAATCAGATACATGTCGGAGAGCATTGGGGGTACGCATTTAATACTTCTCGGAAGGAATAATGTTGGAACTTATTTCGTTAACCTATCTGTCCCATCAAATCCCATGTGATTATTGGTGTAGAAGACAAGGGTTGCGATGGACATGGATTGACACGACTCTGCAGCGGCCGTTTTCTAATCTGATATTTTGCGTGTCTGTCTCTTCTTTAGATTGAGAGAACACAAAAAATGCTGCTGGGAGAACTGCATCAACGTTTACGGGTTTCGGGATCAACAGCGAATGCTTGGTAAGGTACACCTGGGTCCATACTGTTCGTATAAAGGAGGGTTAACTGAAGATGTATCTTGTTTTCTGAAATGTTGTGATCCTTTTTCTTCTTTTCATGAAGAGCACATGCGGGTCCATACGGGAGAGAGGCCGTACCAGTGCCCCGTCAAATCCTGTCGAATGCGCTTTGCTGTTAAGGCCAACTGCGTGACCCATGGTCGAAGCCGACACAACAGGACCTACAAACCGATTTTGGTTGATATCACCAAATCAAACTCGATGTCTAATGAAAACGGCAATTATCACAACAGAAACACTGGGGTTGGTGCTGGAAGCGCTGTCGGAGGACGTAAAATCATCGACGGGGACGACGATGACGATGACGACACAGCGGGGGAGCGTGAAGATCTGTCAGCACTGTGGATGCAAGATGAAGGTCCCTTTCCGGATGAGGGCAATTTGGAATACGAACCGCCTCTCCTGGTCTTGTCCGCTTCCAGTGCTTCCTCTTCATCATCTTCCAGCGATGGAGGGAGTAGAGCAGGATCAAGCGATGTATCCATGTCACCATCCTCGGACGGAACCTGTGGATCGAATGATTCTTGTTATTCTCCTCCTGTACGTTTCATTCTTTCTTGTTTTGCACTCACCTGGAGAAGGCTGATGTTGACAAGACTCATCTCTCCAAAACACCTTTTGGCTGCCCTTATGCCTTGACCGCGCACGGTTGTTCCTTCATCACGCAGCGAAAGCGGCGAAGGTCTTCTCGATGTAAGTCACCTGATTATGAACGGCATCGCACCACGAAGGGCAGCGCAGAACCTGCTTTGAAGGTATGAACCAATGATTGTGCCTCACCGAGGCCCCCTTTTGCGACACATCACATCATTGCTTTCATCTCTGGCGGAGCGGTTCCAATCTTTCCTGTCTCAGCATGCAAATGATCGCCGTGTTGGTGAACGTTTGCGATTGGTTGTTTCTCTTGGGGATTCTTTTTGCACCGCTCTCTTCTATTTCTTCGGCTTTCTGTCCACACCTTCTGATATGCACCTGTGTTTGTCTATAAATACGCACAACACAGTCGTCATCGCCCGTCAAAGTCACCAAGGACGATCTCACGAAGGACCTCCGAAGCGCCGAGGATCATAAGAGAGTGGCGGTCAAGTGGTTGGAGTGTGCCAATAATTGCGTCGCCGAGTTGGAGAGGTTAAATGTATGTTTTGTTGGTTTCGAGTGGGAGCAGAGAAAAGGGCCTTCCCGCATATGATGAACATTTCATTCTTATCATCCATGTACAACGCATGACGAACTCATGTACTAATGCCAATGAATTCACCATACTTTTCTATGCGAAAATCTCGAAGGAGAGGCTTATATTCCTCGCTAGTGCTCAGCGCCGCGACAAAAGCTCACGATCCACAGCCTTCACCAATACTGTTGGTACGCCGAATTGTGTCTCAGTTCCGCCGCGAATTTCCCACCTCGACTCCATCCAGCAATTCCATGAAAGTTCTCGGATCCTTGAGCGCGACCTCAAAGGCACTACGAAAAAGATTTATAAGACAATTAACTTGGATGACAAGGCTGCGAGGATCATCAACGTTCTTTTGGAAAAGAAGGGGTCGACAAACATGGGGACTGGTTTGAGGAGGGGTGCAGACTGAAGACCCCATTTACGTCGGCGGTGGGCTTTGGATGTTCTGAGAAAGGACGAATTTCCAAAAGCGGGGAGGGGGAGATGGCGGTCGAAAGATGCTGGTATTTAAACCTGATCTATACTTTAATTTACCATACAAATAATTCAGTGAACAAATGAACTACTTATTTTTTGTTATTTTCTTAATAGAATACCTACTTTACGATTATTGCGACATCCATGAGCACCATACAGACAAACACTTCGTCTGCCATTCTCTTTCTCATGTGATAAATCCTGGATTGTTATAACAACTTGCCTCCTTACCTCAACAAACGCTCGCTTTGTCGCTCAGAGAAAGATATTTTTCTGGGCGGAATGATGAAAAGTGAAAGAGTATGGTGTCTGAGGAAAATGTTGCTCTTTCCCTCCTCACCGCATCCGACCCCCTTTTCTCTTCCCTTAGGGAGACCCTAAGAAGGAAGCAATTACACCACGTCCCCGAGAGATCGGCGCGTTCTGACCCATTTTCGTTGGCAACAACTCTGTGAAAGATGCTGCCCCCTAGTTGAGAACCAGGGCTTGTCATTCAATGGGTCCCCCCCCTCCTTTCCTCACACTGCTGCCGCGTGACTCTACGTCGGTAAATGTTGAAAGTGTCCATTGTGTTTTTGTTGTAGACGTATGTACAAAGCGGTTTTCGGACAGAAGCTATTTCACAAGTGAGTCCAAAAAGTCAAGCGACTCCTTTATGTGTTTGCTAAGAAAGTCATTGAGATTATTAGTCAAGGGCAGAGCACTGTAATAAACAAGCAAGACCCAGATAGCATCAGAGAAGCAGGCTTGCCAACCGTTTCGACAGCGTCTTCCACTCAACTTACATTTGGGCGGACAAAGCCTGGACTGTCGACATGTCGTGGCTCAGTTCGTCGACCTTATTGATGAGGTCCACCGTACCTCTCATACTGTCTTCCACCGCCTCGCACAGGTTATCGACGGCCATTTTGTGAACATCAACAGACTGGAGGGTGTGCGCCGAGATCTGTTGTTTTGATGAGTGGTTCAGGTTTCAATCAAAGAAAACAGCCCAAATCAGTTGAGAGTAAAAGAACAGCTTGTTGTTTCGTAAGTCAAATCCTTCAGCAACGAAGTGATCAGTCTGAAATAGACCCAACCCCGAATCTAGCCTCACAGAAAGGAACTCTTCATTACTTCAGCCATGAACTCTTGCAAGTTTCCCAGCATCTTTGATAGATCCAACGCAATTTGCGCGGCGTGTCGTTCCAAGTCGTCCAAAAGCGTGGGATCCAGCGGAACCGTATTTCCTTGTGTCCCTTTTTTGGTATCAAGAGCCGATGGGAGAAACGACATGGTGCCAATTGCGAAAAATAGCGAATAAGGTGGGTTGTAGTGCGCGATAATAAATCCCGCCTCGTTTGTGGGGTTGTGTATGTTGAGCTTCCAACGTGGATGGGTTCCTCTCTTTGGAGATCCGCTGGCAAGGTCTACTAAAAAGCAGGTGAAGAGCTTCTCAAGGTCAATCAACACAAAATCTGTGTTGGGCTTTCATTATTTGTGACACACTATCGGTGGCTTGGATCCAGGGATTCCCTTTGTTTTTGTTTGGGTATTCAGTGAATTAGCACCCGAGCAATCCAAAAAATTCAGAGACCGAAAATACATGGAGACTCAACCATAATTCGTACCCATTGATTTGCGGGCAGATTTATCGGAGGGAAGACAAATGAAAAACAAGCATTTTTTGACCCATGACAAATGATGTTCGGATTTGGCGAAAAGTTCAACAGGTTTTCACCAACACCTGCCAACATCCATCAACCAAGTGCCGTCATGCTGTTCAGTTTCATTTTCGGCGTGGCGGCCCAGATCCTTCTTGTCATGGCTGCAACGGCCATTGACGACGAAACTCCAACCAACGCTCTCTTCACTGAGTACTTTCAAGTGCCCAGGCTTTCTTGGTCATCGCCTTTAAATTCGTCAAAAACTCCAGACCTCGAACCGTATTCGGAAGACCAAGTAGGAACACTGCAACCGAATCCGAAACCCGCTGTCTCTCCTTCCATATATGAAACCGCCACCTGGTATCCTGCCAGAGGCGCCGGTCATTGTAACGAGTCTAGGTCCAGCAACGATGGGTTGTTTACGATCGACCTCTCTGCAGCCTCTGGGTCAGAAATGGGGGTAATCACTGACGACAGTAGCAGTGTCGACAGGAACTATCTGGATAACATGGCTTGCGAGTGGAGAATCATCGCACCACAAGGAAAACTGGTTAAGGTAGATCCCGGATATTTCAGTGTGACCTTCAACATTGCTGAATGTCTGCAGAGGGAGCATACCACTCACAAATTCCTGGTTGTTTCCTCTGCTTTCCGTTGTTGGGATTACATTTGTTCCGTTGTCGGTGTGCGTGATGCTAATTTGAAAACGTTTTCTGGATGTGTGTAGTTGACATTCGATGAATTCTTCACCGAGTGTTAGTGAGTATCACAGTTCTCCGAACTCTTGGTTACGGTCTTGGCGTTCTTTCGCTTTGGAAACAAATTGTATGTTCTAAGGGGCGAGAAATTTTGCATATCAGGAAAGCATTCACACTTTTCTTCCGCACGAATCCATTTTTTCGCTATGATTCAACTGCTATCGGAAAGTTGGGACATTGTCTACATCTTTGACGGGCCATCCACAACTTCGAAAGCCGTGGGACAATTGTGTGGGCTTCGATATTACGACGCCGATAGATCTTCATCCCTGGCTAGAATTCGGTCATCTCAGCCACCCATTTTCCCTTACAGAAGGGATATAGTCGTGTCTACAGGAAATGCCTTGACGGTGGCCTTTCAAAGCGACAACGTGGTTTCTGCAAACGGGTTTTTAGCCAGATTTGAAATCGTCGGTTAGTCATATCGAAGTTTATCAGAACAACAGATGCATTTTTAAACACAACGATTTGAGTAACGCTGTTCCCCACCTTTTTTTTTCCAACGCCCAGATCCGAATATCATCTGCCGAGCGGACGAAGATTGTGGGGGACCTGATGATGGCCTATGCAATCAAGGACGATGTGTATGTAACGCACACAAAGCTGGTGCGCTCTGCCAACAAGGTAGTTCGTTTCAACCGTTGCAAACCTGGTTTGCTGCACATCTCTGAGAAACAGGCGAAAAGTCATGTGCTGTTGGGCTGATAGAAGCGTTGCCCTGTCTCATGACAACCGAATACTTTTATGCTTCCCACAGACTATGTCGAGAGACCTTCACTTTCGCCCCGAGAATTTCACTCCGCTGCGCTTGACCGCGAAAATGACGTACGTCTCATTTGTGTATTTACTTTCGGCGATTTAGAGGTCAACTAGGGCCTCGACCCAATACATTCCGACACTCAACCAACGAGCATTTTCCCCAGTTGATGTACATCACCTTTGGCCGCACGTTTTCGTATGCAAATCGATTTGTCATGCTTGACGACATGCAGGTTTACAATTTTTGTAAGTGAATGCAGATGGACTCAGTTTTTCGGCTTTGCAAAAACATCGGGACGAATCTTCAACTTCGTTTTCACATCCACATTCCAACGCAGCCGCAGGTTCATGGTCGAGTATCAATGCACGTACGTGGCAGAATTCACCAAGCCCGAGGTGAGCATTGCGTGCATCATTGGTGACGTGTCATGCAAATTATCTTCCGTGTTTATTGAATCCCTTTTCAAACAGATATGGACATGCGACCTTGGTGGTCAACTCAACTTTATACTTATTCGGTGGCAAAAACATAAATGGTGATCGCCTGGGCGAGGTTTGGAAATACGAGCCAAGTACGATTACATCAGTTTGGTCTTCAATGCACTTTGCTGAAGGAAAAGGCGAAAACTCAACAATATACACGTTTGACCATGACCCAACAGAATCAAATCTCTGGACTCAGTTACCATCGCGAGGAATGGAAGATCTCCCCCCGATGCTGGATGCTATGACGCCCGTCATTGTGGATGAACCGGGTGGAAAGATAAAAATCTATTTATATGGTGGATATGTTCCAGGAGTTGGAAGAACATATCGCAACATGTATGTGTACGATTCCGGTGAGTCTCCGACAAACGAAAATGAATCTTGTGGGAACTTCGGCACACATCTTTGACTAACGTCTTTGGGTAATTGGAAACAGACACAGGTTCGTGGGAGACCAAGGCCAGAAACGCAATACCGGGAGTAGCAGCAACAGGAGTATATCACCCGCCTACCGACTCCATCTTCTACTTCGGCGGTTTCCGTATGGACAAGGAATACCGCGTGTTTCAATACCACATCAAATCAGATATGTGGTACTATATTGGAGATCCGGTGGATGTTGCGGATCTTGTCACCGATACTGAGGACAGCATGCGCCCGAAGAACGAAATGTGGCACGTGCAATCTCCCTACATCACACGCAGTTTTGCATCAGGTATTTACGCTGGTGATGACAGAATAATCATTTTCGGAGGTCAAACACCCGGATCAGAAGATGTCTCCGAACCTCTCAACACCTGCTTCTCCGCTGGAATACAAGTCTTTGACGTTGGTGAGTTGCACTGATTGCGCTCTGTATTTCCCCCCTCATTCTCGCGTTGTCAATAGCATTATGAAAATAAATCAGGATGATGACCATTCACTATTTCTCATCGAATGACAAATTCATCAAAAGCGGCAAATATGTGGACTTACATCACAGATCTACCCGAAACGTTGTGGCGTCAGCGAAAAGGACAAACAAGCATAGTCCGTAATGGCACCATCTGGGTCTTCGGCGGGAACAGCGGCTTCTTGCATAACGACATGTTTGCCATCCCATTGGACACCATCATGAAGAGCGTCGATGCGCAACAGTATTTCAACTTGGTCGATTCGGAAAACAACAACACCCAATATCTAGATGTCACACAAGCTGCAGAATTGCAACTGAAAAGGAATGAATTGAGAGGTATTTTCCGGGACCACGAAGTGATTTATTTATTGAACTCCTGCCGATTTGGATATTCGAGTGCCGACAATATGAATTTCGAGTTCGCATCAATTCTTTCCACAGTTCATATACTAACAACCCCATTTCTTCCGAACAGCATGGCACTGGTGCCATGAGAATGCTTACGACTGTTTTGACTGCTTGATGCGACCTTTCTGCGGGTGGTGCAATGGTGGATGTGCTTTCGATCTTCAATCAAAGTACTTCCAAAGTCCACCGCTGCAATCGGCGTTGGATGGGGTAGTCGCAAACTCCTCCGGGGTGTGTCCGTTGTTTACGCAACCAGAAAGAGCGACCACCACTATCTGTCCGAATAGTAGGTTAATTCCATCTGCGCATTTCGCCCCTGTTGCTTTTTTGGATTGAGGTTGTCATTTCTGGCATTTATTTGCTTGTCTAAGACATCGGTCGGGGATTTTGCACTCAGGAACGCGAATCAGAACTGGTCAGGAAGTCACCGGCCAATTGCGCTACGGGGAGTACGACGAGTTTACCGTGTTTTTGGATCCATCTGATTATGGTACGATATCAATAAATGCACGTCACATGTCTCTTCGTAAGTGCCAATTGTCTTTGACACCATGTTTCCTGTCCCTTCAAGTTGTGAGGTTCTCTGCGTCTGGGCAGACTCAAGATACGGTCTTCAACCTGACCGTGCTATCTACCAAGCCGCGTCCATTATCTTCAATTGGAAATGAACCAAGTATCAGTTTTGATGCGAAGGACCCACGCCGACACACGGGAATATACGTAATTCGGATGCAGTACGGCGAAGCCAATCAGAAGAGATCAGAATCACCGTCAGATGCAACTTACAAATTGGTGGTCCGCACTTACCTCACACCTTCTCAGCCGTTTGTAAACGACAAAGTTGGGGGTCTGGACTTGGTGACCTTCGTCATCCTGATGAGCGCCAGCATAATCCTGTCTTTCACTATGCTGTACATCACAAAACGAGTACGTGAAAGGATCCTCTTGGTGCAGATGGCGAACGATATGCAAAGACTGCAAGGGTCTGGGACTTTTCCCAAAGATCCTCCCAAGTTTTTCAAGGTGACGTTGAGTACAAAGAAGGAACCGTCAAGCAAGGAAGCGGCTGAAGCAGAGGGAAGCCGCTCAGACCAACCCAACCGCATTGGCTCTCAGACCGAAAGCATTGAAAGTAAACCTGATGTCGGGAAGAAATTCAAAACTGAGCCACTGATACTGAAGTCTGGTTGGTTCGAATCTGAGGAGTTCGAAATGATGGACTTGGCCTCCCATCCTACTGAGGACGAAATGGTGTTGCAGGTGAGAAAGTCCCTTCACTCACGATGTGTTCACGATGCATGGGCTTTTTCGACCGGATGGTTTTACTTCGACACGATGGCTAAACTTAAGCATACTTGTTGTTATCCTACCATCAACAGCCACTTTCGGTGGAACCAATACCGCTGGAAATATCGTCCCCACCGATGGTTGCACTTCACTATGTAGTCCTTTTTCCGGATTCAAGTTTGGAGCCGAGCGACACTATTCCTTGCTTCGGTATTGCCACAAGCGTTTATATCGATGGTCACAAAATTCAGGAGAGCGGTGAGATGGCCGTGAAAAATCGTCTCGGAAAAGTTCCGAAACCAGAAGAAATCCGGCCATCAAGAGGCTGGATGCGTCTGTTTCAGTTGCGCAACCCTTCACAAGGGAGGTAAACAAGGGAGTACGAAAAACCGTGAATGGAAGAGTGATTGTGTGTACATGGAGCACGAAAGTGAAACTTGTTTTTCAGGCTTAAGGGGGAAAATCTGTAAGAATTTTGTACGTATAAAATGCGAAAATAAAACCGCCAAAATTGAGCACTGTCTGTTCATTGCCAAAAGAGTAGGAAAATTCACGGGTCCAATCATCGCCTAGATGATAATTCTTTATCAACCTACCCGTGATCAATGTATTTTGTTTGTTTCGCACGAATCTTGGTGTCGAACTCAGGGGAAGACCAGAGCGTGTCACTTCATAGAAATCCAACGCCATGATGTCCACGGACGAGGCCGCTTCACCAGGCATTCCAGTTTCTGAAACACCGAAAGGCAGTGCACAAAGGTAAACCATAGGATTCAAATCCATTTTGAAATCTCGTGTTTTGGCTCGTGGATGACTGACAAGTTCCATGGACGCGTCCTGTTTCCTTGGATACTGAAATCATTCCAAAAAGCAAACAAGATGTGCAGCCAGAATCGTCTGATGCAACACCTGACGGCAACGACGTTTGGAAAAAACGCATTCGTGAGTTCCGAGGCGTTTTTTCAATTTCTTTTATCTTTTGACTGCGCTCTGTTTGACTGAATTTCTCGAATCGTGGGGAAAAGGACAGATGTTATCGGACTCGAAGATGACCAAGTCGTTCGCCTTCATTATTCAATCAAAGGAGTTCGCAAGTTTTGTCACAGCCTCCATTGAGTATTCAAGGTCTGTCAGAGACTCGACTTTGTTGTTCGCTATTCTTATGTTCGCGCAATGCGAAAGGGAGTGGCTCTGCGAATGCGAACTGACATTGTATTCGTTCATTGCCATATGCAAGATGGTTTATCTGCGTGACAGAAATTGAAAAGATGCAAGAGACTTTGACTTTCGGGGTTGCGACGCTGAAATGGTTTCGGGAGGATCAGCAGCAGCACCAGTATCATATCCCAGTGGATTTGGATTTGATGGAGAGCGCGGCACATTTCGACCCAAATGCGCTGAATATGAATCTCACAGATACCAAATCAGCTGTATCCCTCACATCCCCTCAACAGAGTCAGAAAAGTGCGAGCACGTCGTCGCATTTTTGCTTTTGCCAGGCCAATGTGGAAGAAGCACGGAAAAAGAAGACCCTGGCGATGGAGGAATTATCTAGATCCTACTGCTTCCTCCTCCTTCTCACATCGAAAAACAGCGCGAATCCTGCCAAAGAAAGGGTCTATTTCGAGGTATTGAAGTGTTCATTGTGCAAGAGTCTGCAGTGTGCCTTCTATCCCTCTGGTGTTAGAGCACGCATGATCCCCTACGATATCTGTCAGTCACCTAACGAGAAATCTCTCCAGCACATCTATGATTTCGTAATCAAGACCGTTCTTGCAACATTCTCGTCGTATTCCAAACCCGAAATCGTCACTCTTGAGTTCAACCGGCTGTTCCGATCACAGTTATTCGCTCATTGTGAAGGGAGGGATGCTGAGACGCCGTCGCATGCGAAACACAACAACACCGAACGTTTCAAGAATTTGAGTGACAGTTGCCTTCCCAAACCTGACATTCGATCAAAATCCACACCAACCTATGCGTTTCCACAGGGGCATCAAAAACCTACGGAAGCCGCAAACAAAAGTATAACATCTCATAGGAAATCGATCATGTTAATGGGTGGAACCGGGAAGTCGCATCAGCGGCGGGGCGGTCCGTCATTGGACTCCAAACGACATTCCTCTGTCGACCGACATCACAAATCATTCTTGTTGATGGGAGATGATCAAGAAACAGGTGATCACATCTTTGACACGATAAGTGATGAGCACCTTTTCCATTCTGGAGGAGGAAATAAGAAGCAAGGCAGGAAAAAATCAACTGGCAACGGTTTCAGGGCGTTGCATTTCGGTCCCAGGAGTGATACGAATCATCGGGCAAATGCGGCTGGCGACCTTGTTGCACATCACACCACGGAATTAAAAGAGCCCCCATCTACATTGCAACAGCAGGAGGAGGGAAATGGGGAGGCGGTGGCGGAAAATGATGTACAGCAACAACCTGTTGCGGCGAGCATTCATCCCGGTGGCCAATCACAACGGTAAGGTGTTGGGATGGTTCAATGCACACGGTGTCACAGTACTCATGAGTCTGCATCCGTTAGAGTTCGGTTGTTCACTTCTGTCAACGCAATCAGGAAAAAGGTTGTTTCCATAAATGCTGTACGTATGGCAAGATCACCACTCGTGGACTCGGTACTGCCACCACCCCAACGATTTTTGTTCGTACAAACCCGCGCCGGGCTACTAGGAAATCTTGCAGGTGCGCACTAATCCTTCCGAAGATCACTTCTCAAATTGAAACATGGCAACATTCACACGCCGATTTTCCTTCCTTTTTTCGCCCTGATAGTTTAAGGACACCAAGTTCTGCGATCATTTTTGCCATCACACAGCAGTCTCACAGTGATAAGCAAAGTCAATGGTGAACGATTTTGTAGACTCAGAAATGTTTTGGAGATTGATGACGAGCTTGATTGTACCTAATGAGCAAAGAGTCTGGACATAAAATCCTCTGTTTTCCCGGACATTGTTTATCAACCAACAAAGCTTGTATTGGCAAAAAGAACAAAAACATGGTTACCAGCTCTGTTTCCCGTGTCTTGATCTGTTCCATTTTGACGATTCTATCTGTCACGGCACAACCAAATCAAACCGACCAGCAACATGACAATCGCCCCACACTTCAACCCTCACGGAACATCTCAAACACGTCTAACGCCCCACCCATTGTCATTCGGGGCCACAAGATGTTCAACTCGGCAACCGGCGACGAATTCATTGTGAAGGGAATCGCATACCAACCGGGAGGATCAGCTCTCGCCTCAGACGGATTCGATCCAATTTCTGACGCGTCCAAGCCCCTTTGGTCGAGGGATTTAGAAATTATGAAGTCCCTCGGGCTAAACACTATCCGGGTTTACGAAGTGGATCCGAATGTCAGTCACGACCAATTCATGAAAGCCTTGTCCGATTCCAATATGTATCTGTGAGTACTTCACAATGTTGATCGCTCACTCGCTTCCTCCAACTAATATTTTCTCTGTTGCCACTGTAGACTGCTCGACTTGGGAAAGGCGAAATCGTCCGTCAACCGGGATGACCCAGCCTCAACATGGAACGCGGGTTTGGTTGAGCGATATAAGCTAACGTTGCGAAATTTCGCCAAGTGAGTTCCGCAGATCAATCGCGATCATTCCTTTTGCTTTGGGTGTGTGTTGACATGACGTATACAGGCTCTTCATTGAATTTGTCGCGTTTATTTCATCTCGCGATAGGTACGACAACGTCCTCGGTTTTGTCGTGGGAAATGAGGTCGCAAACTCAGTCGCTACGACCAGGGTCAGTAATTCGTTTCTTTTCAATCGTGCGGTTTCGAAGGCACTGGAAGTATCTCTTCATTTCACCCATCTCTTGCTTGGAATCCCTTCTGACACAATCCCTGATCACCTTAGTCGGCTGCCTATGTCAAGTCCCTTCTCCGCGAACTGAAAGAATATCAGTTCAAACAACTGTGGCAAAGCCGGAACACACCAACAACAAACCCCACTACCACCGAGTTCCGACGAGTGATTCCTTTGGGCTACGTTGCTTCAGATGACGCCACAATTCGCCGTGACAGCGCAGATTTCTTCAACTGCGGGGATGATCCAATGGAGAGAGCGGACTTCTATGGAGTTAATTTGTATTCTTGGTGTGGAGCGGACGCGAATTACGTGACGTCTCATTACATCGAGAGAGTTGCTGACTTCAGAGACTACAGGTGAAGAACTGCCCACGTTTTTCCCATTGGTTCACTTCTCATTCGGGTGTTGACATTGCTTGACATCGCTTCCCCACTCAGCATCCCGGTGATAATCGCTGAATACGGTTGCAATACCATACGTCCTCGCGTTTTCACTGAGGTAAAGTAACATCTTTATACGAAAACCGTCGAGTTCGAGAACTTCTTGTTTCATGGTGTGTTGTTGTTGTTTTTGACAAGCGTCTCATTTCCTCCGGTTTCTTCATTGAATTCCAACTCTTGGGATCTCCGGCGTGCCAGGTGAATGCCATCTATAGCCAGCCGATGATCGATGTCTTTTCAGGCGCGATAGTCTTTGAATATAGTGAAGAATCCAACGGTTATGGGCTTATGAGGATCACGGGAGACTTGAAAGCCGCAGGTGGTGGACAAACAACAATTACCCCGTTGTCTGATTTCTTCAACTTCCGGACGGCTATTGCCAGCGTGGGAAATGTTAGCACTGCAATGGTGAGTAAAACATTTTGATTGAGTGGGGAGAGGCGGGTGTGCCCAATATCAACTCTCCAGCCATGCCGCGAATATGTTGCTGATTTGATTCTTCTTTCTCTTGTCTTCACTGGCTTGTCGCATTTGAACGCCCAAAAGACCTTGGATACTCCTAAAGAGCGTCGTCCTCACTCCACTTGCCCGATGGTGTCCCCAACTTGGCACGCGTCTGCAGGTATGAAATCTTCTTTCAAACATTTCTGGCGTGATGAAATTGCAAAGTGTGACATCTTTTTTCTAACTCATGTGCATTTCCCTAAACATTTCAGAATTGCCGGCGGTACCGATTGCGTGATAATTTTTATGCGTCCTTATCCATTAAGTACTTGTTGATAGTTTATCGCGAGATTTCTTAGTTACTAATGTGTGGTGTGAATGAGGGCAGAAGTTCGAAAGAGAAAGTTAATGTAATTACACAATTTTCGTACTTTGCTGCAACTGGACAGATAATGCACATTCTTGCCATTTTTAAATGTTTCATTTTAATTTTGGGAGCGATAGTCGACCGATATGAGAGTCAAAACATCAAAAACAGTAAGGGCTGTTGGCGACTTTTCCTCAACTTAAAAAGAAATACATCTTCGGCAGAATTGTATATGCAAACTTCTTATGTGTGTGCGATCATTGCGGTGCACTTCTTTTCAAGGGAAATGGGACGACCCCAAACGCCCTTAGACGCAAGAACCAAGACTAACAACGTCACTTTTCCTTTCGATACCGTCACTTCCGTTTGCTTTGCACCGGTGCCGGCTTCACCGCCCGCCTTCCCACAAATGGTATGTAACTTGTCACCGACTGCACCGCACCCCCAACTCTGCCCTTCGTATACGAAGCCGCCCTCAACACTCCGTTGATCCCCCCCGCGACCACACCAACAGCACCCTCCCACCCATAGTCAACGGTTTCAAGAGTTGATGCAATGCGTGGGGAAACGTAGTGCAGAGCTTCCATGCCCTTATCGTCGATTTGTGGCGTAGTGATGTGAGTCAACACCGACATTGTTGTGCTTGAGACTGTCGAGGCCGCGCGACGGAGAATAGGAGTCGACACCTTTGAAGAGGATGCAGATGCACCGGCAGACGGGGCCTTGGAGGCGGATGTAAAGGACGGAACCCGCAAAAATCTGTTGGTGAAGGAAGCAGACCTTTGATGCTGCTCGGACGCTTGCCTGCCTTTGGTTTCATCGCTCTCCTTCTTGTCATACTCATCGAGATACGCTCCAGGAAGGCTCGGCTGTCTGTCAAGTCGGTTGGCGGTCTTTTCACTAGTTTTGTTCTGCGTTGCCGATTTAAGTGCGGCATTGGACGGGGCTTGCGTTTTGGGGCTCTGCGCCTTCAGGTCTGCGGCGGTCTTGGTTGTTGGATGGTCGTAGGCTTCGTTGGGTGGCAAGAGAAAACTGGGCAAGAGATCCCGTAGAGCTTTTTTGATGTCTTCGTCTTGATTCATGCGTTTCAGTGTCTTTCGTACGCAAGATTGTTTTGGGCGAAAAACGTTTTGTATTAGGGGTTTGAACGGAAAGAAGCAAATCGGAATCCAAGCGATGGGATAGCACATATGCCTCGCAACGCCTCTGCAATTCCTGAAAAGCGAGTTATGCAAAGGGGTGAAGAAATGATACCTCGATCACCATCATCGCAAGAAACCCGATCATGACCGTAAGAAGGAAGACCAGGAAAGCTCCAGTTGTCTCTGACTGCCTGTCGGGGACGCCAGGATTGTATGCCTTCCCAGCATAACCTGCTGCTGCTGCCATGTGGGGCTGAGCCGCATATTGCGCTTGCTGAGCATAACCTGTCATTTTGTGCTTTGGGAATAGACTTTGGGAAGAAAGAAGAATGAGATACATTCGAAGGGGTGGAGGAGACAGTTCCGAGTCGAAATAGGTCTTGAAGGGGCTTACTTGTCGCGGTTCGATGTGCGCTGTATAGAGGGACGAATTCAAGAAGCCCGAGTTTCGGAGATGTCTTTTGATTATCGTCTCCTTCCCTGCCTGATTTTGGATCGATATTTATCTGGTTGATGGTGGAACTCGGTGAAAGATGGTTTGATAGTCAAGGAACACGACCGAAAAATCGTTTCTTTCTTTTTTTGAAGTGAGAATGTGATTTTGTTTATCATCCGTTCCAGCGTCCACACTCAATTATGAACATTCAATTCGACTGTTGAACGTGCAAGTGTCTTCTACGAAGAGGATTACCGAAAAGTCTAGTTTTTCCTTTTTCTTGTGGAGTGCGGTATTGTTTACTATGTTCACTGACATGTGCAAGAGCAACCGCCCTGGTTCCTTAAGTAACTGCTCTGACGCATTCGCACATGCAAATGGTCGATATTGACAGAAAAGGCGGCAGTTTGATTGGATCAAACCACGGGGAGCAAAAACGATTGGGACTCCGATTGTTAAAGGACCAAAGAGAAATACATATCACATGTCTCTCGGCGCTTTCGCATACATTTAAGTAGAAAAGTAGTATAGAAACTGGCTTCGCACAACGCGGACTGTGTTGCACTTTGAACTCTTTGCTATTCTTTTGTTTACCATTTTCGGGTATTTCGGTGTTGCCATATTAGGGTTTGACCCTGCACCAGGGTGGTGCAACGATGAAACTCAAGGGGTGACAAAAAATCCCTTTTCTTGGGCTATCTCTTTATCGTCGAGGTCTATTCAGCATCGTCATTCCTCAGCATCCTTCCTGGCCTTCTTAAGCCAGTTGTCCGCCCTGCTTCAAAGTTCAATTCCAACCACCGACGTTCCCCGCGGAAGTCCCACTGCTATGTAGCAACATGGGGAGAAGCACGATTGTTGCCTTTTTTCCAAAACGAAAGCCCTTTTAATCGCGTGCAAGGCGAGTAAGAGTGGCAAGCGCGCCTTTTTGCTTCTTCGACGTCACTTCCCAACGGCAGTGGCGGCTCGGTTATTGTTCGCCCTTGGTGCGCTGCCGCTCAGTTCGAAGGACGGGGGTTCCTGGTGAATCTTCGTTGGGAGGGTTGAAATCGGAAACCAGAGGACAGACCAGCCCTCAACAAGACCGATCACAAGCGCAGCTTTCGGTCCGTGAAACTTTGTAGAGGTTCAGCGTCGTGTGGATTAGAAGGACTGCCAAGTAACCACTTCAAATTCGAACAAGATGAAGACACGGCCTTCCCGCCTTCGCATGGGGCTTTCCATCCCATCCTCTTCACCCCTTGCAGCATCACAAACCCCGGCCAATTCCCCTACTACATCAGCTTTCCCGCCATCACGAATTTCGTTTCCCCTGTATCAAGATCCATCCACAACCTCGATTGGCGGTGCGTCTTCGTCTTCATCCTCATCTTCATCCCCGTCCTCAAACGCAAAATCCCCACTGCACCGCACAAAACCAATGACCACTCCTCGTCACCACCAACAGTCCGCGCCAACTAGGAGCGGAAGTGGGGGAGCCAGCGAAGGCAGCTCAACACCTTCGTCAGCCGCCTCCGCGTCTTCGTCCCCCTTTTCTCTATCCACCGTCCCGGATTCCATGAACATCGATGCGCCCTCTGGCAACCCGCAAACGCGCGTCACCCCTCCCGTTTCTGTGCGTCGCACCCTTTTCAAAGTGTCACCAGCAGGCACTGCTGTCGCTGCGGGATCCGCCAGTGTTGGCAGTAACGGCCTTCGTGCTGCACTCAGCCGTGCCCTTCAGCCGCAGACCTACGCCCTCCTAGACGCTGCGGCCGCCGGGAACATGGAAGATGTGAAGAGTGCGTTGGCTGCTTTGGCAAATCCGAACGTCGCAGACCGGAGAGGACGCACGGCCATGCATTTTGCGAGCGTTGGTGGACATGTGGAAGTTTTAGATTTGCTTCTGGCAGCTGGTGGAGATGTTTCTGTGTCGGATGCGAACGGAAATACACCCCTGCATTTAGCCGTGGTTTCCAACCGGTTGGAATGTGTGCTTCGGTTGTTGCATGCCGGTAGGTCAATTGGTATGAATTTGAGAGAAACGATGCAAGCTTGCAGTCCTGAAACTTATCTACTGTATGTCCTCATAGGTGCCGACGTTGTTGCAACGGACAAGTTCCACCGCACGCCTCTAGACCTTGTTCAATCACGACTAAGGCTCATCACCGATCGTCTTCGTCTAACCCTGAAGACATCTTCATCTTCGACCCCTCAACCACAACCACCTGCCGATCAAACGGAAGACCGTATGGAGATGTACATGACCAATCCCGGGGCCGGTAGTAGCAGCGATCAGGCATTGGTCCCAGTATCACAGGAAGAAGCCTCAAAAAAGCTAGTGGCAGAGCTAAAGCAATTGATCGAGATTCTAAGCTTCTATGCATCCCGCCGAGCTGCTGGAGCCGCACCCGACATAGCAAGGCCATCCGTCACAACATCACATGACCCCACACTCGTCAACGACGCACCGTTTGATCAGAATCAGATCAGCGCCGAACCATCATCCTCCATATCAACCACCATGCAATCTCTTCCCTCGCAATTCCAACCTCTGCCCCCAGTGCCAACACTCGATATTGCGGAGCTCACCGCACGACTAACAAAGATTTCGAAAACGGAGGATGCAATGGATTTGCTTGCGGATGTGCAGAATTTGATCGAGAAATTGAAATTGGGGGAGTCGGGTGCGGATGAAGAGGTGGGTGATGGTGAAGGCGATGTGTAGCTGCCAGAATGTCGCCGCTTAAAAAGGGGAAATGGGAGGAGACGTTGCGAAACATCCTCTCATTTTCTTCCAAGTTATGCGGTGGTTGCATGGTGCGTGCTTCGGTTTGAAACGCCCATGACAGGGGTAACAGCTGGGAAGAGAAGACGAGAAGATCGTGGGATTCTGAGAAACCGAACCTGCCATTCCATTGTGCATCAGAGCAGCACCGTTGCCGCATCTGCTTCTAAACAGCAACCTTCACCCACCCTGACGTTTCGGCTTCCGTTACACCATCTATCGGTTTTCTGTGCTCCGCCGCGTCATCTTTTCTCGATGCGGTTATGGATACACATTTTCAGGCCACAGCACGAGAAAGAAACGCATAGTGAAGTACTCCAACGGCGAATGGGCGGAGCGCGGGCTTTCCCACTGATACGACAGGGCCGTTCGTCTTTCGAAGGGGACGGTTCCTACCTGTGGATGGCACGTGGTTTAGGCGACGGTGAACCTGGATAATGTGCGACATGGCTGCAAGTCACGGGATGGAATACGAATACTCAGCGGGTGTGGTTTGTGCGTAGGGGGGGGGGGGGGGGGCCCGCCCCGGGGGGAACCGAAAGGCCGCCAAGCGCCCGCGGGGGGGTTTTTGTGCGCCCCCAGTGGCG
>JADGJF010000331.1:0-23478 GCA_027596845.1 Quaeritorhiza haematococci | reverse complement strand
CCCCTGGCATGCCTACGTGAAGTTAGTACCTATATGCGGCCTTTCCGCACCCCTCCCAACGCTTTGCATGGCTTGATAAGGGGCTTCCTCTGAACCTCCCGACTCTCATAAACATCACCTCTTCGACCCCCGGCCTACTCTAAAACACCCCCACCCGGTCGTCGACCACTCTCTACCGCTCACCTTCAACTTAATATCGGTATATATTTCAACCCTGTGGTCTACCTCGATCATATACATCCCGTCTCACTGTGTTTTCCATCAACAACAGTGCTCATCAAAGTCGAAAGCAGTAGGCACACATACGCACCAACATGGCCTCGGCAGAGGTATTGGCCCCGTCTCCGGGGTTGCCGAACGGAAAACAAAACCAAAGTAATGGTGCAAGCCCCGAAACATCGGTGGAACAACCCTCCGCCGATTCTATCCCCACCATCAACGAGCCAGCACCCTCCAACGATGCAAACGGCATCCTCCAATCCTCCTCACAAACCTCCCTATCAATGTTCGGCAACACCACCAACCTCCTCGGGTCGACCGAGTTCCTCATGTTCCTCGACGAGGACGAAATCCTCAAAAGTCCGACCCTCACCGACGAGCAGAAGAAGGCCAAAGTCACATCTGCCTTCATCCGTTCTGCCTCGAACGGGGACATCACTAAAGTACAAAGCTTGTTGGCTGACAAGAGTGATTGGATAGATAAGGACGGGAAGGACGAGGACGGGACAACGGCGTTGATTTATGCTTGTTGTTTTGGGCACTCGGATGTTGCGCACTTTTTGCTCGAGAAGGGGGCGAAAGTGGATGAGAAGGATAAGCGTAAGTTGTCAATTTCCCCCCAGAGTTGTTTTGGTGACAGACGGGGGTGAGGGGCCACCCGCCACCTTATTTGGATGGATGATTGATACGCATCATTAAATGAACACTATTCACTCTTTCTCATCCATGCAGATGGTTGGACTGCCCTGCTCTGGGCGTGCTCGAACGGCCACGACGAGATAGCACGGATGCTCTTGGATTTTGGTGCCGACAAAGACGCTAAATCTAATCGCGGTAGAACCATCCGTGACCTCGTCTCAAGGACATCATCAGGAAAGGCCATGGCAAAGATCCTCGATTTCGACAAATCACCCGTCTCTGCAGCTCATTCCTCAACACCAAATATGCTTGGATCGAATTCGATGGCTGACGGCAGCGATGTCACATCTGCATCTTCGCCGGCCCTGCTTGACGTTAGAGATGACAGATATGTGTCAGACACGGAATCGATCGAAAGTGACCATTCCCGGACATCGTCGCATTCGTCCAAGTTTTCTTTGGAGGAGTTGGGGTTGTATGATGATGTGAGTTCTCTTTGAAAGCTTTTCGTGCCTGGTTATCTCTGCAGCTCCTCGCCGCTGTTCTGTCGGTATTCATAACCTCTTCCTGTTTGTTTTCAAATCAAATAGACAAACGGTGACGCCGTGCAATTCGACTGGGACAAATGTTCGCTGGATCAAATGTTTGTCTTCAACGAACGTGATGTGGATCACATCCTTGACGTGGCCATCACTCGCGTGCGTCCCACCAAGTCTGCGCATCAACGGCCTGTCGCGGCCAATGTACTTTTCCTTTGTGCTCGGTATGCGCACTACTACAATAGTTCAGATCTTCTGAAGGAGTTCTTTGCTAAGGCGATCGACCAAATTATCATCGCCATTCAGGTTGGTTTCATGAATTTACACCATCTCCACCGCGATGATTACATTTGTCGTGATTTCTCCGCATTTTCTGGTTGACTTACGCCATGTCTCATTCTTGTTTCTTTGGTAACAGCGGGGAAGAGATGATCTGAGTGTTCTTGCTTACTGGATTGCAAACAGCACACAGCTCCTCTACTATCTGAAGAAGGACATGGGTTTGGTCGTGTCGACGTTCGAAGCGCAGCTCACGTTGCAAGAGCTTATCCACGAATTATGCAACATCCTCATCAAAGATACAGAGAGGAGAATATTATCAGTAGTCGACGCCGCTCTGCTGGATCATTCGTCGATCGACGCGCCGGTCAAGTTTGAGAACGTCATCACCGGTTTGGGAAGACGGAAGACGCTCCTGAAAACCGGTAACCAGAAATACGGTGTCCAGCGGTCTCCGACACGGCGGAATCACATCGCACCACCAACGCGGTCAGCCGTCAAGCAACCGTACCAAGTCTCCCCCAAGACAGTCACCTCCATATTCTCCTCAACACATTTCGTCCTTCAAAGCAACAACGTCCACCGCTCCATCATATACCAAATCTTCCAACAACTTTTCCACTTCCTTGGCGCCGAGCTCTTCAACCGCATCATCACCAACCGAGAATACTGCTGCCGTTCCCGAGCCATCCAAATCCGCATGAACATCTCGCTCATCGAGGAGTGGATCAGAGAGAATATCGATTTCTTCCCGCCGGAAAAGTGCCCGCTAACCAAGTACCTGAGGTCCGTCATCCACCTCACGCAATTCCTGCAAGTCATCTCATCGGTACAGGACCTGGGTGGATTCTTGGAGACAATGTCGTCGCTAGAGGCGTTGACGCTCCCGCAGGTACACAAGGCGATGGAGACGTACAAGTACGAAGTCGGGGAAGCGTCGTTTCCGGAGGAGGTGGAGGCTTATGTGCAGAAGGTGATCGAGGATTTGGCGAGACAGCAGGAGGATCGGTTGCTGGGAAGGCCGGAGGATGAAGATCCATCGGCGGCGATTGCGAAACGTGCCAGTATGGACGCGTTACAAAAGCTGGAAGATGCTAAACGTCAGGCTGCGGCGACGACAGGAGGGAATCAGAAGACCGCTAATGGAGATTCGGGAGCCAAAAATGGTCCGCTGTCACCATCTTCTGCATCGACGACCTCGTCAGATGAAGACGATGAAGCGGAACCCGATGACCTCCTTTCAGACATGATCGACCCTCAATTCAAACTCCCCTTCCACATCCCCACTCTCTCTGGTGGACGGGAAGACGAAGGATGGACAGGCACACAACAAACCCCCTTCATACCCGACGACGTCATGAAAATGCTCGACAATAATTTTCGGGTGATGTCCCCTTTAGGGTCAGCGGAAAGTTTTGGGGGGATGTGACTCGTGGCCGGTCTCGCAAAGAGTGGTGGAGTGGCAGGCGCAGCGATGAAGGAGTTGTGGACCCGTGTGGTGACGACTACTTCGACGACGACGACGACGATTGTGGACATTGGGAGGGAGGCGTGGGATCTTGGTGGGCCAGCACCGACAGCACCTATGCGTCGTCCCCTGAGTCGCCCGCTGCTGCCAACAAGGCTTTAGTAGATGTTGTACCTCGACCGTTATCACCGACGGAAATCCGCGAGATGGAACTCGTTTCGGGGATGGAGGATGTTTCGTGCGCTCCTGCTCGGCTGGCTGGGTTGTGGGCCTTGTCGTCTTCTGGACGACTGGGCGGTGGGAGTGGAGCGATGTCACCGTTGTCGCCGACGAGTCTTGCGGAAAGGGGTGCTGGGGTTTTGACGGATCTTGGGAAATGGCTTTGGGGATCACGGTGATCCGGAAAGGCCATCATTGGGGGGTACTGTTGTTGAAGTACACCAAATCCTAAGATTCGGAGAAAACACAGCAAAACACGCACACAGCCTTTGTACACCACCATTTTCATGATGTCTACTTCACCGACAACCTCTTTGCGAGATCGATACATCACGTCGCATTCCTGATGCGACTGAGGCATTTTTGGGGAGCGCCCTCGAATGCGACATACCAAACGAATATTGGACTATTAGGGCAAATATTGGGGGCCCTCTATCTCAACACTTTCCGCTTTTATTATGTATCCCCATGCATCATCTTCATCCTTTTTGGGACACAGAACATTACCACCACGAACGTTTTTGGTTTTCCTGTTTTTTTGGATTTTTATGTCCCGGCACCCCTTGATGAATTCAAACCACTTTTCTTTCTGGGTCCCGCCATATTGACTCCCGCTTTTTGCTCTGTATTCCTTACAACACACGCTCCCTCTGGAACCCCTTCTGACACTTTACTACTGCATTTGTCCCGAAACCCGCATATGTTCCTTTCCAGTTTAACAGTTTAATGTTTTTTTGCTGGCATTGTTGAAGTTTGCTTTTTTTTTTTTGATTTGATTTGCTTTGATTAGGCACGACTGAGTCTCACGCACTATTGTGTAAAGTTTTGTTGTGTTTTCTTGGCTTTTGACTTTAGACTGAGATTTTCGAATGATTTGGCATGATTTTGAAATAGTGTATTTTGCTTTAGAGTTGATTGTTTTTTGTTGTTTTGAGGTTTGAAATACATGGATATGTTTGCTGATAAATGGATACTTGACGCGACTTTTTGTACTTCTCTACTTTGCCCATGTGTGCGCGGCGGGACCTGACAATAAGTGCTAACCACTCTTGGCAGTGTATTCACTGCTTTTCCTTCTTCTGATAGATGTCTTCGTCTTCTCATCTCATCTTTACTTTCATAATCCATCATATTGAAAAACTCTCAAGTACATGAAATCGAGTCAAGTACCACACAATAACTGACACACACAACGCACTCCCCCCAACAAAACCCTCATCAAATTCGCTTCAAACATCTTCGATCCACCCCTCTCCTCTCAATATCATCTCAAGCCATCAAACCCTACACTCTCAAAAGTCACTATAAACCTCTCCTCAACCAGCCCTCTTCCCCCCTCCCACCTCCGGCTCCCTAATCTCAACATTCATCAACATTGATAACCGGTTCTCAAGCTCCTCGAACTTCCTAGCCATTTGAGCCAGGTGATCCCGTTTTGCGTCTTCACTACTGGATTCTTCGGTGGTGGGGTTTTGTTTGTCGAGGCAGATGGCGCGGTTTATGGGGAACCAGGAGAGGTCTTTGCGTTCGAGCTTTGGGACCAGGGTGGGAGGAGGAGGATCAACCGAGGAATGGATTCGATGAGTTTGGGCGTATTTGGTAAAAGAATGCTAGGCGAAAGAAAACCGCATCCACAACACACTTTCGAAGAGTGCAGAGCCATGTTTCCTCCGCGCCTTACCTTTTCAGACACATAACTTTCCAAAGCCGTATACTCCGTCTTTGCCTTTTTCCGTAAATGGATGAGGAAGAAGAGGTAGCTCCATAGATTGTGGTCGTGGAGGATATGGTGTTTGAAGCCTTGGGCGTAGCGTTGGAATTGGGTTGCGGGGAGGGAGCATATGAAGCTGTGGGTTGGGGTGGGAGAGGGGGGATGGCGTTGAGAAAAGGAATGAGTGGGTTGGAAGGGAATTATGCAGGCGCAAAATATTTGAGTGCAAACCACCCTCTCCTTCTCTATCGCCGGCACTTCTCATCGATTCCCCCAAGTTCCGACATCACTTTGCAACGCACACCAATTCTTCCAAACAACAAACAACATACCAATGATTCAACATCTCCTCCCTCGCCGCCTCCCTCTTACTCCTCTGTTCCCCAAACGCATCAATAATCAGACCCGCAACAGCATTCATCACCACCGCGATTTCGACGATGAAGAAGGTGATGTTGAGGGCTGCTACCCAGTTTTGTTGGAATGAGGTGGCTTCACCAGAATTGGGGAGTGCGGAGGAGAAGCCGTCGGTTATGCTGGATGGCGGGGAAGGGATGTGAGAGGGGATGGTGATGTTAGATGTTGGTGTGAGGACTGTGCGGAAAATGAGGGGGAGAGGAGAGGGAGGGGAGGTTGTATGGGAGTGGGCAGGCGGAACAGAACTTACGCTGTGGTTAGGATTGTGAAGAAGCATTGATATAAAAAGCCGCATGTTGATTGATTGAAGAGTGATCCGATGACGACGGCGCTGAGACTTGCGTAGATGAAGGCTATTACCATCGCCAGCCATCCCTGGATTCAAAAGTACGGGAAGGGTTCGTTTGAAGTGTGCACAAAGCAAGTAAAATTCCATTTAGCGAAGATAAGCGAAAGAAAGTACTCACCATTGACAATAGTTCCGACCCTCTCGAATAAAATGCCATGGCAATAGCTGTGGAGCGACGTTAGAAGAACGGGTGAAAAGATGCGTGAGACGGACAGATCCCTTTTTCGTCATGCATTGAGTGCACGTGAGGTTGGTTTCGACACGCATTGCAAGGAATCCTTACCCCGAATCAAATCAACACGATACACAACATCGAGCAACAATAAACCCCATATAATGGGGAATCGTACGAGTCCGACAAGGGATACACCCCATATGATCAAATGATACCAAGATTCGACGTTGCTAAAGTACAAAACAATCTAAATCAAATGCAAAAGGTTAACATATATAGTCCTTGTCCTCCTTTCTTCTCTGCAATTTTTCGCACGAAGAACGCTTCATTTCCTCACATCCAAACCACAAAACCTTACCTTTTGCAAAACATTCTGCATATGCCCTGCAAGTTGCGTTTCCTCGTTCGTCTCGTCAAAAACAGAGTTACGTTTCTCCCGCCTTCTTTTCCGTCGAAGTGCATTTCTTTCGCGTTTGCGGAGGACTTCTTCGTAACTGAGGACAGGAAATCGGGCGACGGCGTACTCTATTGTGAGTAGGGTCTGGGCGACAGTGTGTATGCGTGGTGCCCGAAAACAAAGACAATAGGGCAATTTGCATAGTGAGTACTTCGGCGTCTAACGGTCACAAGGCACGCTCTTCTGACGACAACATCCGCATACTCACCCAAAGAGCCAGATGCACAGCCCCAAATGCGTACGCAACCGGAGAGAACCACGCACAAGACGCTCTGTCGTGTCCAAATCCGCTAGAATCCACACCAGTAACAAAATGCGAGACAGCCGCGGATTAAGAAAGAATCGCCGTAGAAATCGTATCGAACTTGGGTTTCAGAGATAATGGGAACTTCGGGATTCAACTTAAAATGCAAAATGCGGGTATCGCTCACCTAAGGACGACTAACTCTGAATCATCAGTATCCGTTCTGATACCGGGAGTTGGCTCGCAAATGGAGTTCGTGATGTTCAAAAATATGGCAATCTGGATGTGGAAACGAAGGCAAACATTAAAAATTGACGCCATTACAATCTCTCAGGAATCGACCGAAAATCCATGCGAAGTTCTTCGCATCCCTCTTCACTCTCCAAAATCATACTGACCACATAAGCCGTCATCCAAACCCACCGATAAGCCCTGGTAATCAACCTCACACACGCATGAAATTTAGGATGGTGTTTCCGCATTTCCGTCGCATATTGGAGTTGATAGATTATTAGGTCGGAACGATTGACGAAATCTTCCAGTTTTGCGGAAGGAGAAGTCCTATCAACCTCTTGGACAAGGTTGCTGCGGACTTTGCTTGAGAGCTTGAAACATTCGACGGGGATTCGGAAGTAGAGCTGGATGGTGAAAATGGAGGTTTTATGAAATTGTGTGGGAAAAATCGGCATTTACCAATGAGTGGTTGGTTTTTTTAGCGTAGCATCAGCGCGAAACATGACGAATACTCACATGTGCCAAATTCTTCTCATCAGACTGCGTATCCTGCAAAACCTCAATCCTCGCCGTCCATCGCTCAAAGAACTGAAACGCAGGTGTCCCAAAAAACTCAAACACCTGTTTGGATGTCATGTGAGGTTTTAGGGCGGCAAGGAAGATGAAGGTGTCGAAACTAGACGTTAAGTATTCTGCACCCGGTTCGCGTTCTTCTTCGAACCGTTCATAATCCCTGATTAGGCCAGACATCTGAGGTGGAGGGAAAGAATGTTGGAGTTATCCGTGGCAGGTTATGAAAGCAGATGATGATTGACAAAGGCGAATGAAGGGGGGACAGGCGTTGATGACGTACCAGGATTCTGAAATCCACCACTTGGGTGAGTTCTTTTGCAATCTTTTGGCTGTCGGGACCCGACCCACTCGTCAATGTCGACAAACATAGCGTGGCACTCCCCTCTAGTTTGTCCCCAGAGTCTCTTAACCCCTCCGGCAAATCAATATCACTTGCATCCGCCAAAATAGCCATGACAGTCTGCGCGATCCTTGCATTATGCACTTCCACTTGGTTTTCCTCACATCCTTGCATAAATTCTACCAGAACATTCAGCGCCTGCACCTGAAGCTCCGTAATAGAGGTCCAAAACAATGCCGACCCTGGTGCCTCTCCCGATGCCACAGATGGTAAAACCGATTCTCCTCCAGGCCCTCGTAACAATCCAGTTCTTCCTCCAAATCTCTGTTGACATGAAACCAACGTTCGTAGATACTCAACCACCAACGCAACAAGATTGAAGCTCTTCAAATTATCGGGTTGCATGCGCATGTAATTCTGGATGGCGTTGTTGTGTCCTTCGCACATTAATTGGAGAACGTGGAGCATTGTTTTGGCTTCGCGGATGTCGTCTTGAATAAGTTGGGGGAGGTCTTTTCCAGATGCGGAGTGGGTGCCGGAAATGTGGTGCGCCATGAACGTTTTCATTTCCCCAACAGATTCGATTTTGGATCTCATGCGATTGTAGATTTGGTAGAAGAAGGCTTCGTCGCGGGTTGAGAGGAAGTAGGATAGCATATGGTCCTAAGAGCGAAACCAAATTACGTGCTTTATTTTAGTACTTGACATCGAGGTGTTCCAGATACCGCCCGGAAAGAAAGCCCATTTTTTTACCTGAACATTCTTATTCCCATCAATCAAAAGATTTTGCAACAGCTTCAGTCCTGCGTAAAAGTATTCCTTGGTATTGTTGTCGCAGTACTTCAAAGCAAGTACCGTCGCGTTCCGTGCGTCAAGCGCATTCTGGACTTGGATTCGTTCCCGGTTCAGGACCATCAAGACCCCAGCCAAATCATCGTTTTGGCGTTGGCTTCCTTCGCCTTCTTTCTTGCATCTTTTAATTTTGTCCACGGTGCGCCTGATCAATCCACAAAGAACCGCAAAACTCTTTTTGTCGAATTCAATGGAATCGTCGTCATCTGCTGCTCCAGCTTCCAATGTAGTGCCTGTGGATAATACTTCACCGCCTGTTCGTTGCGGTTCTTCTTGCTGTTGTTGCTGCTCGTCATCCCCGGCTTCCAAGGTGGCGCTTGAAATCATGGCGCGTGATTCGAAAAGGTGTTGAATGAGCATTCGAATGGGGGATCGAAGGTCCGTGTCCGCATCTGTTATCGAATCCTCATCAAGCTCGAATGCAAATTTGTCCAATAAGTCTGCAAAATCCTGCGCGGCAAGACTTTCATTGAACGCAGACGTGGCGAAGGTTTGGAAGCTTTCGTTCAGCTCCGATTCTCTGGGGTCTTCATAATACTGCTTTTGTCTCAACGGCAAAGACTCAGAATGTGTCGGATGATTTTCTTTTATTGAAGTTGCAGCTGTGTGAGGCGAGGCGTCTTCGTCCAGTAAGATAGCCCTCAGATCACTGACACGCCGCCGTTCCTCGTCGGACACTTCCAGTGAATATTGGCTGAACTGGAGACTGATGAGACATTCCAGGATCTTCTTCTGCCGTTCTCTATGAGCGCCTTGGGAAACAGATCCACCCAACATCTGTAGTAACACGCTGTTTAAAGAATAGGACAGTGCTGTGCGTGGGGTTCGCGCCGTTGTGTTCGGGCCTTGGTGACTGCACGCATCATAAAAGCCAGTAAGGAAGGGAATGATTCCTTCCAGAATATAGTTGGCGACTTCCTCGGTCATGTGGTCCCATGAAAGCACATTCTGGGAGCTCCGGTTGTTTGGTGACTGATCCTTCGGAAGTGATATCAAAAACAACTCCAATGCTGAGACAATGTTCCACGCATCATCAGTATCAGCAAATCGCACACCTTGGTCGTCATCCGCAACGTCCAGCCATGCAGACGTAATCAGACGCAAATACGCCCGTTTAAGCGACAGAGGAATTGCGTCACCACCGCCGCCACCTTCAACCGTTCCGCATAGTTGCGCGACCATTAATGATATGTCTAGCACGCTTTGGCACATGCTTTCAATGGATTTAACGTTTCCGTCGCAGCATGTAGCGAGTAAGTCCAGGATATGTGCGAGGAATTCGAGGTAGCAGCGGTTGTGCTTTCCATTTTCAAGAAATAGCTTTTTGAGTGCGTTGGGGGTATTGGGCCGCAGTTTGGTTGGTTTGGGGGTGAGCCTGAGAAGATCGGTGAAGTCTAGCATATCTCTCTTTGAAAGTTGATGAACTATTACGAGCTGATTGCGTTTGATGGGAGTGCCGTTGACGGAAGCAAGAGTTTTGAGGAGCTGAGTATAGAGGCGCATCTTCTTTGAGTCGTTGATGCGAATTTCATCCTCGTCGATGGAATCTGATTTTGCGGGGTGATATAGTTTGCCCTTATCCACCAGTAAATCGACAATCTGGGCTACATGCTCAGAGTTGATCCGGAGACAGGCATCTGGGGTGTCGAAAATCTCCACGAAAAGTGGGACCGCCGCCTCAGGTACGACGAATAGAGTATGGACAATCGATGGTGTCGACGATAAAATGGTTTCCTTGTGTTCTTCATTCCCCTGACAGAACGCCCGCAAGAACTCGGTTCCAGCAGCAATGAAATTTTTGAATAGCTCTTTCATCTTTTTGCCTTCCTCAAAGGTGGTAGTCTCGGTCTCGCTTCTCGGCATGAGGTCCTCTCCCCGTATATCTTTGCCGCTCACGTTCGTCATCTCCAGCAACCGTAGCACCATCTGCTCCAAGTGATAGTTTTTCAAAATCCTCTGGTTGATGCGATTCGGCAAACGCGTCCTTGTGCTTCCTGCTGCTTGTGGTGTGTCCACCACACTGCTCGCCGAAGTACACAACCGTGCCAAATCTTCCAAAACAAAGACCATATCCTCAACAGTCTTCATATCATTGCCGGACGGATCGACACTCCCTTTTGAAATCCCCGCTGCCAATCCCCCAATCAGGAAAGATGAAGACAGCAACGTCGATGCGGCCTTTGCAACCGTCGAAAGAACCCTCTCTGACTCTGCACCGGTCAAAATCAACGCAGCACGGGTGTGTTTTTCAAGTTCAAAGAAATTTGAGTAGGTACGATGTAGCAGGCGGAAAGAAGCGCGACGTAACGTTGGGTCATCGAATTTTGCTAGTTCGAGGAGGATTTGGTCCAGCTTTGAGCTTAGTTCGGTCCAGTTTGTATTTGCGAGGATTTGGACGAGTGCGCTGGTATTGGGGGTTTTCGGCGGGTGCAGCATGGGATGACCGCGGTTTTTGTCGGTTTTCCCGAGATGGTGATGTTTTGACCAGGCACTTGAAAGCGAAGGGGAAAAAGCATAACATTTGATCAAAAACCGCAAGAAAAAACGATCGAAGTATGTTTCCCTCAAAGAATCTGGAAACAATCGATTCCAGTATGCATGTACCTTTCCATTTTCCACACTGCCATAATTTTTCGTATTCGTTTTCGAACACGAATGTCATATAATGACTCTAAGATCCCGCAAATCTGTGTTTTAGTATCCAGAAGCAGTCGTGCTTGTTCATCCCGACTTGCATAGTCGACTTTTTCCCCGTTGCTGTTTGGTTTTTTGGAAGCAGGGTGCAAGGTTTGTGGTATTTGTTTCAGAATTCTACAACGACTGAGAAAACCCAAAATCAATGTGAATGGAAATGTCACTCACCCACTGGTATCATTGGACGCATCCAAAACCTCAATAAGATGTGGCAACATCTTCTTCAACGATGCGTCATCCTGATAGAACCCATAATCAATCAACGCTTTCAACAACTTCAACGTCGCTGAAATGAAAGCATTGCGTTCCATATCGAGATCTTGTGTCTCGATGTCCTCAAGGTGGCCACAGAACCATTCTTTCAACTTCAGCGCTATGGGGAGTTTTCGGCCCATCTCCGCAAGCAATTCCATGGTTGTGTAGAGGAAGGAGGACCGGGCGGTGGGTGATATTTGGGATTTGGGCTTGAGGGGTTGAGGTTCGGGGAGGTTGTCTGCTTCTAGGGCGGTGTTGGTGTTGTTGTATTCAATGTCGTCATACATCATAATCAGATCTGAAGGGCGAGGGCTTTCGCAGGTCAAGGCGGTAACGTTAGCTTCCTTGAACACTTAATTGATCAGCAAATCTTGTTGGGCACCAAAGCGAAAAACGTCGTCAAAGAACGACAGACAGCAAAGTAGGATCGTGATGATTCTTACCGCATTCCCAATCGGCCTTCCACAAAGATCGTTGCAATCATCTTCACGTACTTTTCCCGTAGTCTGAAAGATAAAAAAATGCGGCTCTGGTCAACTTTGACACTAGGCCTGAACTCACACATTTAGTCCGCGACCCGTCAAAAATGTGAACCAACCTGAAAGGCAATCGAGTGTCCGTCATAGCGCAAAAGCACACCTCTGGATCGACCAAACCAAGCTCCTCCGTAAGTGCTGCGACACAACCCATATTCCCACCCCTGCACACCACCTCATAAAGATCCAGCAACACCTCAAAATAAAATGCTTTTGATTTGGCAGACAAAGCGTATGCAGCCCGCGGGTCAGCAGATTTCCTTCTCCCACCAGGACGTTGCAATCCCTTCTTCTTCTGGTTTTCAAGTGCAAGCTCCCTCGCGAAAAACTCGTGTAGTGGGATCCAGACATGACTTTTCGGGTTTATTTGGATTTCAACTTGCGGTTCGAATTTGGTGGTGGAGTTTGGGGGTGGGGATGATAGGCGTGTCCGAAAGACCACCCCATCGTGAACGTGGTGGCGAAGTAGGCGATCGACGACATAGCTTTGCACACGCGGATAAGGTTTGTCTTTGCAGTAGCAAAGATTAACCAGGAATCCCAACAAGTTGCCGTCATAGGTGCAATGGACTGTCGGGTCAGTTGTGCTCGTGTCCGTCCTGAACATGAGCCTTATAAAACCATCGATGAGCTCGGGACCTGTTTGTCCACAGAGGGGAATCAGTTCAGAATTAGAATTAGTTTTTGCAAGGTTCTGACTTGATATTACTGACCAGATTCACCGATCTTTTCCACAACTGGTTGAGATCCTTGCACGAGTTCCATCAAGGTTTCAGATGCACCGATATCGGGTATCACTTCGATATGGTTCTGAAGGAGAGAGAAGTGTCTGTACACAAACCACTCGTTTTCTCGACTGTCGCCTTTCAGGAAAACTTGGGAAAGAACATCGATCATTAAAACGAAGTCGAAACGATCTGCGAATCACACTCGAACTACAAATACTGAGTAATCGATGGACACACCATAGAGTAGTCGGTACACGTAACGAAGAGTGTTTAGGACGGTGTGTACGCTCCCCACCCCACCGACCTTCCCATCAGCTCCAGCCCCCACTCGCAAAGAATTAAGTTGATCTCTTGGCACCATCAAGAACTGCACCAGCAAATCCATGATACCGGTTTGCCGGATTAGATTTTGGTGATCAGATAAGGGCGCACCTTCGCGAGTCAAAGGATCCAAATTCGAGGAATCGACACAAAAGTAAATCAGATCCCGAATGTGTTTTCTCAGCATCATGCCATCAATGCGAGAGATCACCAGTGGGGCAGTGACAATAAAATCAGGTGTCAATGGTGAAGGAGGGGCAGATGAGAGAAGGAGATTGGCACTCGGGTTTGTGGGTGATAGCAACCGTGTTGGATCATCGCGCTTTCCGCTATCTCTGCATTTTTGTGTAAAATGCCGGAAGAACGGCACAAAAGTTGATGTATACCGCAACAACGTTGAAACTTTGCGATCTACAATTGAAATTGTAAATGCATTGGAGAAATCCAGCTGCTGAAAGTCTTTCGCGAAAAAGATGCCCGTCTTCACTGGTATGCTTCCGAATGTTGAGAGCCTCCTGCTCATTCTGCGACTAGTTGCAAGCATTCTAGGGGCAGCGAAGCTGGTCAAAAGCTCATCATACTCCTCCTCCTCCTCAGCATCAAGCATGCCATCGCCGTCTTCGTCTTCCAATATGGAATCCATTTGACCCCCGACCGATCTTGAACCCACCCCGGCACCTCCGGTTCCATTCCAATTGCTATCTTTCGAAGATGCTGAAGCGACATGCAACCAGGATCTGCTGGCTAAGTGCATAACGCGGAAGGAAGACCTGACGTGCAGAGATTTGTCTTCTCCCACCGGAAACAATGCGAATAGGGTGGGGTCGGTATTTGGAGCAAAGGTAACGGACGATTTTCGCCTCAAAATACCACCGTTTCCGCTGCTGATTCCACCAACAACCCCCAGACCCATAGCTGGCACGGAGAGAGAATCCTCAAGGTGCTTTTCCTTGTTGTCGACGACATCAATTTTGACTGTGGACGTCCTTGAGGCACCACCTGATATCGGATTTGAATTGGTTGGGGCGTCTCTCGATTCGACATTTCCGACGACGGGAGAGGCGACCAGGGATAAGTTCAATGTATCGGGAGCCACTTTCAGATACTTATGTGTGCAATGGCAACCGATCAGTAAAATGCAATAGGCAATCAAAATTGGGACAGGCGAGAAACTGGAGAGCTGGTTGGATTACATACCTTTTTGGTAAGTGCGCTTTTCAAACGGCAAGGTTCCCCCCAAGAAATTGGCGAACCGTCCGTCTGTGTCGAGAAAAAAAGAACACCAAAATCAAGAGCGTGCAGGCCCATAATCATTCGAAACGACGTCTTCCCCATAGTCTCTCACACCCAGAAATCATGTCAAACAAAAATCAGCTACCCCCAACCCTCAACCTGAGAGGATTTTTACCTCGTCCTCGTGCACCAACTGCCAAAAAATCGTAACGTGGTTTGATTCCACTGGCCTTGCCGGGTGAAACCTGCAAAGCATAAAAAATGGTCTTGGCCTCGTTCTCTTTCGGAAGAAATGAAGGAAGTCACATTGAACAATACCTGTGAAGTCTCATTTGCACCTCCTCATCACTATGTACCACCTTTTGCTCATCCGCTTTCTCGGTTTCGGTGGTTACAGGTTTAATGGCTAGATACGATTCACTGAATCGACGACATTAAACGAAGGCGGTTCAACCGGGTCAATGTTAGAACAGCACTCCGTTGTTGTTTCAAAACATCCGACATCAATTTACCTTTCGTGATTGTAGAACCTAACAAAAGACCCCGCATTCACACGGGAACTGTCCATTTCATTATTTCGGCGGTAGATCCCGACAGTCCACTCCATAGGCTTCGACGACAGCGTGGCATCAAAATAATCGAAACTGTAGATGGGGTGTCGGTGGTACATCCAATATCCCGAATACAAATATCCTAAAAGCGAGGCATAAATCATTCAAAGGATGAGATGAAATACGAAGCTTGCGGTCAAATGTCGTTGCGAGAGCTCACCAAACTTGACGCTTTTCAGGTAAACCTTGTCCCCAATGCGCACAGGTTCTCCATCTGCTCGAAAACGATACCGTGGAAGGATCATAAACCATGCGTTTTTGCTCATCTTCCATGTTAGGGTGAGTTGGACGTTGTTGGGATCTACGCGCAGAGCTTCGGTGGATGCAGAGAGGAATTTGTCGTTGTATGCGTTTTGGAGGTTGATGATTTGGCCGTAGCGAACAGGCTGAAAGACATTGTCAGATTAAGAAATGCGACACAACGCATAAGCCTAAGCAGGAAAATTTCAAACTATAATTGTGATCTAAACCTTTCCCTGAAGCCGACGGACTTCCTTCTCATTCGAACTCATTTCTGCTTCAACGAGCGTCAGCTGCTCCTGAATCTTTGCTGAGATAGACGATAGATTCCTGCGATCCGATTCATCCTTCTCCTCATCGAGAGGATTTCTGGAAATACGATATTTCCTTATCCCATCTTCCCAAAATCGATACTAGAAATTCGAATCGTATGAGTAGGCAGAAAATCAGTTGAAGAGAATGGGATGTTTCAAAACGCCTCTTGTCGAGACACTTGAACAAACCTGACACTGATTATTCGTCAACTTATTCAACTTCTTGCATTCCTTGTACTGTTGCTGTGGCAGTATTACAAACGCGCACTTCAGGAAATCATCCCCTGTGTAATTATGCAGCGGACTCTTGCGAGTGAAGACATGTCCTTCCTTTTCCATCCCTTCTGTGAACAGAAACCCAAGCTTATCCGCATGAAGGGATATATTGTCCGAGAAACGCAGGTATTTGTCCCCATGGCTAACGGTTGCGGGTGTGGGCGCGTCGGATGTAGAGCGTGTTTTCTGGATGGGCGGACCACTGGTGAGGAGTGATGGCTTCGGCCTCGAGTTTTGAGCGTCCGAAGTGTCCTCCATTGTGAGGACTTGCAATTAAGTGGTGTTTTAGGTGTGGTTTTTGGATGCTTCCTGTCCAACGGTTTGATCTTTTCGGCTGTTTTTTCTAAACGCGTTATGATCGACGACGGTGGCTGTGGTGGCTGGGGTCGTGATCGTGTTACGATCGATCAGGGACATTTGATCGCCGAGCGAATCCATTTATTCCTTCAGGTTCTTTGATCGCTTCTTTTTAGCAGTGGGTTCGCTCTGGGGTCCACTGCTCAGAATGCTGCTCAGTATCGCAACAGAGGTCCCAACTAAGGGCGCTTGTCGTGTTCCAGGTGTTTCTCTGGACTGAACGGCCAGTTGAGAGTTTATTAGCTCGTTTCAGGGCTTCAAAGTGTTGCCGATGGCGGTGATGAAGTGCTCAACGATCTCAAACGAGGTCTGTTCGCCTCAGCTTGAATGCATTGTCCGACAGCATGACGGTGCTGGAAAGACTAGACTTACCAGATGCGCGGCATTGATTGCAACACACGCATATTCTCTGGAAAAACTTGGAAAAAGTCGTGGGCGGTGTGGAATGTGAGGTTTTCTTCCGTGCTGCTGCTGCAGAAGATGTTATGTGTAAATTTGGGGGCCCGTTCAGTCCCTCCCAGCTTCCTTCCTTCTGTCCCTTAGTTTGACATGTTTATGTGAGAATTACCACAAGAGTTGCGTGCATGAGACTGGAGTTGGCTCACAATCATGTTGAAGCTGCTATCGAAATCAAATCAGTTCCCCATTGACTAGTTTCCGCAGCGCTGCAAAAACTCAAGGACGTTGTGTAGCATCGAGTTTCGTCACTTGCATGTTAGTGGTTCGTGCTCCTACAGTGCTCCTATTCCATCAAAGCAATATCAAAAATCAACGGAAAATGTCTGAAAACGGCCAAGCTTGGAGAACCACAACTGCTTTGGAGGACACGCCATCAGCGACACTGTGACGACACAGGACACCACGCACTCAGAGAACCTTTTGGAAGATAACAACCAAACTCAGAAAAACGAATGTCTCCGATCTTAGTATTACTCACTCACTAGCACAAACATATGGTATATTTGACGCAAAACAGATAAATCACCGAATTCAAAAAAAACCAACGGGGACCAAATGTCTGGACAGAATCTTTGCGGGCAGGCGCTCTCCCCCAACCCTCCCTCGGCAACAGGTCTTAACAAGTTGTGAACATCGTCGCAGCACAAAGTAATCCACGTCTCTTTTCAAACGAAGACCCAACAGCACCCATACCGACTCAGCAGCATCCACCTGCCGGTTTCTTTGTGTCGAGGAAAGCAAAGGGGAAAGGGAGAATGTGGGAAGCGAAAGTTGTGTGAGAAAAGAGATCGCGACCAAAGATCTTGCCCCACACCTGAACCCAATGGTGAATCTAAGAATCTTTCTTTATCAAACGCCAAACTGCTTACCTCTGCCTTAACCGGTGTGGGCTCCAGCTCGATGCGTTTTCCCTTGCTGAGACCAGCATCTCCACCCTCCACGGACGATTCCAATGCCTTATTGGAGACGTTGCGGTAGATTTCTGCGTGTAGAAGTGAAGGAAACGGGAATCAGCCTTCTGCACGAAGTATATGTCGGATGCCGAGACATTGAAGTCGGGAAAAAAAGCCTCTACAACGCAAGCCGGGTGGCACGGTTTAATAATGCGCAAGTGGATAAGCATGCGATTCGTTACCTGTTAGAATTTTCTGGAAAGCGAGCTCGACGTTGCTGGAGTCCAACGCGGATGTCTCAATGAAGGATAAACCGTTTTCCACTGTGGGGAAATGATGAATGTAAATAGATATGCGATAAGAATACAGCACAGTAGGAAGGAAGGCACGACGATACACTTGGCACAAATCGAGCATTCCGAAATCAAACTTTTGAGCCAAGCGGAAGACATCGACTTATCAAAGTCAAGAAACGGTTGCTTCTCCGATTTCCCCACTTGTTTCCTACCTGCAAACTGCTTAGCTTCCTCTGTGGGTACCGCACGCAGATGCCTCAAATCACTCTTGTTCCCGACCAACATAATGACAATGTTTGTGTCTGCGTGATCCCTCAACTCCTTCAGCCATCTGTTCACGTTCGCGTAAGTCGGGTGCTTGGCGATATCATAGACGAGCAAGGCGCCGAAAGCACCGCGGTAGTATCTGCAGTCAAGAAGAATTGGAAAATGGCGTTAGATTCCAGTCGTCTGGTGTGGCCGCTTTCAGTCTCAGTGTTCTTGAGTTATCCGTCAAGCAGCATCAGCCACGCCCGACCACCAACAATAATGACATAGTCAGACACGTACGCGCTAGTAATCGCCCTGTACCGCTCCTGACCCGCAGTATCCCAAATCTGAGCCTTGATCGTCTTCCCGTCCACCTGAATCGTCCTGGTGGCAAACTCCACTCCTATCGTCGATTTTGACTCCAAGCTGAACTCGTCCCTTGTGAATCGAGAGAGCAGGTTGGACTTCCCGACGCCTGAGTCACCGATGAGGACAACTGTTGGAATTTTTGTATGAAAGGGGACAAGACAAAAGTTAGGAAAACACGAAGGCGGGGGACATATGGAAAGTAGACGTTCGTATTAGCAGTGGCACCAAAACCAGGCAAGCGTTCATGACGCACGATCGGAAGGGCAGGCGTGTTTGCGAGTTCAGCTTTCGGGTTCGTAAATATTGCTTTCACGCCGACAGGAAAAGACCATCCTCTGGCGTGAACAGATCACTGATTGCAAAGTTCCAACACAAGGTCGCCACTGAGACAATCGAACGCTGAATATCTTTCGTTCCAGCTCAACTGTACTATCACCCTTCCACTATACCTCCCACGAATGATAGCTCTAAAACGTCCTTAATCCAATTCAAGGAGTGGATCCTCTGCCAAGGACAGCATCCTCCACCCGTGTTTCTGAGCTCCTTCATTTGTAAACGACCAGCTTCCCGAAAACCAAGGGCCGCACGCGGAGACCCAGAGACCAACACCAACGTCGAAACAGGTCCTAAGCGACACTCTTCGTCACTTAGCTTCCCACCACCACTCGGAGAACCATCGCCACCCAACAACCGTTCCTGTTCCAATTCGTCCGACCTTCTCACTAACCTTTGAAAAGGTAGTCGTATTCGTCGTCCTTGCTCATTTTTGTTAGAAGTCGTGCAGAGGATAGATCGGAGAGGAAAGTGTTGACAAGTGGGCCGCTGCTGCCGACGTGAACGATATCTTTTGGGCTGTGGGTGGGTTTTGGTGTGGTGGTGGTTGTGAACACAAAGAGCTTTTCCCTTCCTTTTTTGTGTCTGCAAGGCTCAGTTTGCCCCCTGCGCCAATCACCGCCAACAAAATTATCAGCCACTGCGATTCGAATCCCGTCGGTTGCATGTTGCTTTTCTCCAATCATTCCAAGTTCCGTCTTGGTGACTGATCACCGTGATTGGCATTGTTTTTGTTTCACCTTTGGCCAACCCTTTTGTTGTTATGATTTTGCTCATCACCCCATATCGACATCGCAAGATCAAAGTACCATCATGACCGCCCATCATCAAAGTCAATATCACCATGCCAACCGCGACCACCAATTATCCCTTTCACTCGACTCTCTCTCTCTTCTTGACCCTGCAAGAGATTCAGCATACTCGCTAGCTTCATCAACCCAACAGCAGTCATCCTCGTCGGCTGATGTGATAGCACCACCAGGGTCGACGTCATCGAACACAACCACAACCACAGCATCATCCACGCACACCGCACACACAATAAGGAACCCATTCAACCCACATCACTCGCATCATTTTCACACCCAACACATCATTGCAAATCACAGGGGATACGACAGTCAAAATGGGCTGGACTATGGAGCCGGTGGGAACAGGGCTGGTGATGGTGGCGACGGGCCGGCAATCGTCATCATTGGGAACGTAAATGGTGGCTCCCTCGGAAGCAACCATGCGGGATCGACAACAGCGACTTTCAGTCCTGGAGCGGGGGTGAGGAGAAAACGTCAACTGAGTGCCGCACCCGCACCTACTTCATCGAAACAACCGGCAACCCAGTCAAACCGTCACAATGCCGACCATTCCCTTGAAAGTGTGGCATCCGTAGATGAGCTTTATGAGGAAAGGAGCAGGGATACGGTGCCGCTATTGTCTGGTGTGATGGGAGGGGGTACGCATATTTCTTCATCGACGAGGATGTTACCCAACCATCAAAGTGAATCTATGCTGGGCGGTGGGTCTTCACGGGGTCTTCCAAATCATCGGGATGTGAAAAGGGTGAGGTCACAATCCGCACTTAGCCCCAGCAAACTTGGTCATAGCTTGATAAGCAGCAGCAGCTCCAACACTCGCGGGGAATATGAATACGTCCCGGACAGGGCGCCAGAAAACGAAAGTCATAACCACAACAGGAGCACAAGCAGCACATCGGCGTCACAACCCATCATGCCTTCCACCTCCAAAACGCATTTGATGAGACCGCCACTTTACGTTGATACTGTAACGTCGACATCATCATCATTGTCATTATCTTCGTCATCAGCCACAGCCGTCCGCACCGCTGCTACGACTGCTACCACTAGCAGCAGAGGTACCCCGTCCATTGACGATCAAGCGCCATCAATATGGAACGCCATCTCCCTGCGAACTTTATTCGGAACATTTCTCATCCCCAGTATCACCCTACCTTCGTTTTTCTACGTTGTCCCGCTCCAAGATCCTTTCACCGACAACGGGTACGCTTCAAATTGGGCTTGGGCGGGGATATACCTTCCTGCTACATGTGTCTCCATGGCACTCTTCCCACCTTACCTAGTGTCAACTGTTGTCGGCAACCCACAATCACGAGCACGGAATCTTGCATGGAGAACAGCAGCCGTGGCGCTCTCCAGCGGTGCAAGTATTGCATTTTACGCCGTCGTGGCCTCGCTTATGTCAGATGCACTGAGGTTCCCAGTGCCAATGACAGCGTTTTGGTTGGGGACAACAATTACTCTGAGTGCGACGTTTACGGCCAGGCTTTTGCGGGTTGGGGATGATCGGCCTACAGGTACACCCAGCAGCACGGGAGCATTGGTATCATCGACGGGTCAGTCATCAATGCCACGAGTAACATCGCCGAATTCTCGAGCACAAGCGACGAACCGCATGGACGGCATGATTTTCCGTTCGTGTTTGATATACATTCTGTCGATGATATGTTCGGCCACAGTTCAGATAATGATTACAACTTCAACAAATGCGAAATACCAATGTTTCTTGGCGGGTGTGATATTTCTGGGACAAGACCTGAGCGGACGATTCATCTTCCATTCCCTGCGGAAAAAACGACAAGGACCCAACCACTTCGATCCTTTGTCTGAACGCCATCTGGGTGTGGTGGTCGCGACGGAGTACTTTTGGCATCAATGCGAGCTCTTTGTGCTTCCGTATATCACCGATCCGCTCCCTTTCATTCTTTTGAGAGGGATCAGTGTCGCAAGGTGTATGGGGTATGTTATGTCGTGGGCGAAGGCGTGGTCACGGTTACAATCGGACAACTACACCTTACCGATGTTCTCCGGACTCGATGGAGAACGCGGGTCCGCAATTGCTTTGAACACCGTCAGTAGAGAACGAGAACCCTCCAACCAAAGGACACAAACGCAGGAGAACGCAAATGGCTCGAGTGGTTCACGCAGAACACGCCAATCCAACAGCGAGCATACCGACTCACACGGGGATCTGACAGCCGGGCATGACACTTCAACATCCTCGTTAGCATCCAGCCCATCGCCCCTAAAACGCCGAACAGCCTCCGTCCCTGTCCCATACTCCCTGAAGCAAAACGTCGTCAGCCCCACCACAGCCACACTCCAAACCCCCTCAACCGTCGACACAGCGTTCCTACAAAACGCCATCGAGCTCCGCCAGTACACCCGCTTCAGCATAATATCCTTCGCCCTCATCCAAATCCTCCGGTGCTACCTTCCCATCCAATATATGCTCTTCCGTGTGTTTGCGGAACTAGGCCCGAACGGCAAGTACATAAAACTGGGGATGCTCGACGTCGTCAACGACACCTCCCAGCCTCAAGACTTACCAGCCTCCTCCTCCTCCCCTACCTCCCCAACCTCCACATACTCTTCTGCCACCGCATCATCACTATCATCGTCATCGTCATCAACAATAGCGACCTCACTTTTCGCGACTGTTTTCAGAAACTTTGGGGGAACGGACGAGGTAACAAGGACAATGTACTATGCGGTTCTGTTCCTTGTGATGGAGAGTAGTTGTCTTATCTTGGTGGCTTTTGGTGCGTACCAGACTTTCAGCACCGGAGGATCGAATACGATGGAGTATACGAGATTGGGGTTGCAGTATATACATAGGAATGCGTGGTTCTTTGGGGCGATGAATGCGGCGGCGGTGGGGTGGATGGCGTTTTTGTGCGTTGCGCATGCGGGCCCGGATTTCTCAATGCAGTTCGCGTGGTGAAACGACGAGCTGAGCGGAGGATCTCGAAGGCGAGCCTGGGAGAGGTTAGGAAGAGAGGGCCAAACACGAAGAGGGTGATGGTGTCAAATAAACTATAAAGCGAGAAAACCTCTCCAAAAGTTCCTTAATTCTCTTGTATATACAAAAAAATATGACTTTCTTTTGGGAATCAAATGTTCTCCACAATCAGTATATTTAACAGTATCAGAGCTGACTCAATAGATTAGATTCAGAATTTTATCATTTTCGCTGGCAGTAATGGGCGTTTAGGTTGAGGGCGATACCAACGAAGCGCGGTTGGGAGATGCGGTTCACCTCTTGGTGCTCAGACCCCAATCTGACCAAAACCACTGTCGTCGTAATCGGTTTCTCTCTTCGTTCAGGAACTTGGGGTAACTGTTGAAGAACTGATGGAATCACAAAACGAATCCGCATGAGACTTCCATTCCTCACTTTTTTCTTCATAATCAACTCTCACTAAAAAGAATACAACACATGCTGATCCCGGAACTGAAATGGAAATATGAAGCACTCACCATTGTATGCATCACCTCCTTCCTTGCCCTATCAAACACCCCAACCGGAATCGGCCTCTTCACCTCCCCCGTCATCTTAAACCCTCCCTCCTCAAACAAATCCTTCAACTCCTTCCGCACCGGCGCCGACAAATTCAGTTCCAGTGGTGCCAACTCCTCAATGAACATATTGTACATCAGCTGGTATCTGTGAATAAGATTTGGTGGTACGTATTGGATGGATGTTGATAGAATGGATGACCTGGGGGAGTCTGCGCTTGGTCTAGGTGATTGTTGGGACGGGGAATCTGGGGGAGTGGTGGTGACG
>JADGJF010000330.1:0-23481 GCA_027596845.1 Quaeritorhiza haematococci | reverse complement strand
CCCCTTTTTTCTCCTGCAAAACGGAAACAATATGCATTTCATCTGTAGTTCACCTGGATGTCGATTTTGGGCGATGTACTTTGTCAGGTCAAAGATATTATCTGAGATGACCATCCATTGTGCCCCTTCGTCACATTTTTTGATGTACTCTTCCCATGTAAACGCGGCGTGCCCGGTCTCCTCGATGACACCGTGTGCCCCCAATGCGACAAGGCGATTGCTTTTCTGACCCCTGTCGTCCCCGTGTTCGTTAGCCGTTTCATCAACCCCCCCACCATATCCATCCAGATGCCGTTTGCTTCTCCTCCCTTTGAACCAGCGCTTGACCACACCAGAAAAGGTGCTGGAACCAGCAGCAAAAATTCCCCCAACAAAAATGAAGTAAGCAATGTAAAGAATTGAGGTTATATCATGCGGCCACCCCGCCCGCACCTCAAAGTCCTGAAGTCCTATATAACCAGCAATGATCCCCAAAAACCATGTACATAGTCCGATGATTCGATGCGTCCATCCCAACACATGTTGGAATCGGGCTAGGGTCTCGAAATTGCACCGAACCGCCCAACCCATCGCGCCGGTTAGAAGCCAAATGACTCCGAGGGCGATGCCAAACCGGACGTGTAGGAAGGGAATACCGTTGTCACTGAAGGCCGTGGCTGAATGTATCACACCCCGAAGAATAATTATAGTTTCGATGATGACTACGCGCTGATGGACCATCAATGTTGGGAGAGCAAGATGGGATGGAATTGATCTCGCATAAGACGCTTACCCACAGAATGGTCGAAGACACAAATTCGGAAGAACTCTGGACGGTAATAAAAACTGGGGCACGTACCATGATGGCCTCATGCCACTCGACCCACCGATCCAGACGTTTTGAAAACCGTGCTATATATATTCCCGCAGGGACGACGACGCCAATATTTATAAACATCATGAGCGCGTGAATGCTGAAACGACAACGACAAGAATTGTGTGAGCCTTTCAAGGGAAAGCACAACAAAAGTCAAGCAATAAACGACGATGCAACTTTAATGCGAAAACTCGTACTTGATGTAAACCCAGGAGTATGTCGTCCATTTATCATATGTTAGGTCATCATTCGTGGCTCCACCACCTCCGCCTCCAGTTCCGTTCCCGGTGAGCGGCAATGCAATCGTCACGGCCTTGGATCCTCTACAATATAGAAAGCAATATAGAAAGAGGAGAATTGTGACCTTCAGTTATCTCACATAGATGGAGCTCGCCTCCCCCGCACTTTGAAGCCGTACCTGTTTCCTCCATGATATGCCATCGTCCACGAGTCCCCCCAGGCATAGATCATCACATTCGCCCCGACTTTCAGTGTCACATCGGTGGCCTCACCAGTATCCAACGCTCGAGTGAATTTGAATGCGCTTTTAGAGGAGGTGCTGGTCGTGGCCTCTGCGACATTTGTCAAACTGTTTTTGCCACTTGCGGCCGTATCCGTGACGGGATTGAAACTAGCTGACCACATGTCGTCAAGTCCCACTTGTCCGTTCCCAACATTGTGAACGGCAATGATGTCAACGTTGCTCATGCCCCTCCCGCCGAATCCTACTGCGTACCTGCAGGTTGAATATGAATCCGTCAGTTGTAGGCGCAGGAAAGATCACGTAAGCTGAGCTACTTCTCTCGCAATATTCCCATCAAAAAAGCAGGTCACTAATCTGTCAACTTACCACCCACTATAGTTCGACTCCAGAATCATATCAATTGAATTCTGTTCCGCATTCACAAGATAGCTAAACTTCAAACTCTCAGTAAGCACAACCTCTCTCCACTTCGTTTGAGTCGTCCCGGCTGAAGGAGTCTTGGTGGTGTTGGAATCGCTTCCCGCATTAGTTGATGTATCCGCAATCTGTTTCGTCCGCGGCGAATACCGAAACGCACTGGTGGGATACGTTGTAATGTTTGTGTTGAGCATAATGAGTTTCGAGAGGCTCATTTCGGCGAGTTCTTGTGCTTCAGACGATGGGATGGCATTGATCGCCTTGTAAAAGAATCTATCTCCATCTTCAATAGGGTTGGAAAGTCGTGTTTAGTGCGATGCTTGGTTCTATCGAAAAGTGCAACATCGGCGTAGGGATTCACCTCACCTCTGAGCCTTCCAAACTGCTCAACAAGACTCGTTTTGAAAAGCAGCCCCACACCGCCCCCAGGTATGAGAGGTTCCGCGAGACCCCCAATGTACGCATCAACCAGACTGATATTTCCATTGTATGCCTTTTCTAATCGTCTGTATACGGCTGGGTCTGGATTGATTTCTTCGAAACTGGGAGTTCCAAGACGGCAATAGAATTCGAAAGACTTAGTACGGGAAAGGGGGAACCGTGGGCTGAAAAGTCTCAGATTGGAAGGATGCGAACCTTCTCGGAACTGGGAGACCTAGATTTCGCCTTGCTTGAACGTATGATGGAAGTAAAAGATCCCGACCTCTTTGGATATTCTGCATATCAATTAAATACATCGTGAGTGCCCGTGAGCAAGAAACGATTTCGCATGAATACACTCGCGCTTTCCCTACCACAGCCGCCAAGTCAAACAGTTGATCGAAGAAAAACTTTCGTAAATCGTCGACGATGGCGAGATCAACTCGTGATTCTATCTGTTTTGTGGTAATCAGACGGCGGAAGGAAAGTTAGTTTCGGCACTAACGAGTGTTTATGCACGAAGACTGCGGACAGAGATTCAGAATCATACTTGAGCCACGATGCCGCGAAAAATCGGGTCGATTCCGTCCTGAAGCACCGGATTAGGGTTGAAAAACACATCACGTAGCAACAAATGCCCTGCTGGTATCTTGATAGTGCGAACGAAATAGCCTACTTGTCAGTGCCTGAACTTGCAAACCACAACGGCACACCTTCAGAACTCTTCCATTTCTTCCAACCTGTTCGCCCATCTCATCCAACCGCATAATCAACGTATTAATCGCGCTATGCCCATATCGAAACGCGGCGCCCAAGAAAAAGGCGTCAATCGACGGGTTGACCATCGGATTGTACCCTCGATACGCAGGCATAGGTCCCCCGAGAAGCACGGGCAAGTACTCCTCATAAGTAATTTTTTGCGCCAAAGCGATGTTCCAACGCCGTGCTAGTTGGTATATTGTTTCATCGTCGTAACCAGGGTAACGCGTTGAGAGGAGACCAGCTCGACGGTTGTGTTCGCGTAGAAAGAGGGTATGAAAGCTTTGAAGTGCGGGGTTCTGAATGGCGATATAGCGGGGTTGGATGTGAGGGGAAAAGGTCTTAATGGGCGGCTAATCTCTCCTCATGCGTCTTAGTAACCAAATCACTTCCAATAATTACGCACTTCATTTGCTCGCCGATCCCTTTTCCCGACAATTCGTGCGCCAGGCACCGAAATATGCATGTGAAACAAATACTTGTTAGAACTCAGTCTGATGCATGATATTTTTTTCCAACGACTTCGATTATAATATGGAGGCCACATACCCTGACACGAATCGATTTGGATCCGTTCCAGCCATGTCGTCGCCACTTGCGGATACTTGAGGAAGCAAGTTCCCACTTGATGTCCTCAAAAGACCGCCTCTCAGCCTTCGAAGCTTCAGAGCAAGCTCCTTTGTTGCACCTTCAAAGGACATGGAACGGTGGATGGGCGAAAGGGAGTGGTGATGGTGTGTATGTTTAGCTGCCGATTGCAAACCCTGGATCCGTCATACCCCCCTAGCCCCCCTTTCTAGGGGAGACACTCACTAAACTTCACTAAATCATGAGTGTACGAATGTGCCTCTGATATTGAGCAAAAAGCCGGACATACCATAAATCTTAAATCAAAATGCAAAAGTGGGACGGGTTGATGAGCATATGATCATTTGGAAACCGCGGATCGATATTTTGCAAGGAAAACCTCCTCACCTGACTGAGATCCACATAATGCGTTTGGAAGTTCGGCACTAATCGTGCATTCTGTCCTGGGATGGTTTGTGCACGTTTGAAAGGCAAGGATGCGTTGCACGTTCCAGTGGGATCGAACTGAGTGTCGTTGCAGGGGATCTGGTTGCAGTAATGAAGAGGAAAGGAAGAGGTAAGTCGGGAGAGGAGTGGATATGCGCTTTAGGCGAGCTCTGTCAGACTGAGTGGGTTTGAACTTGCCGGAATGTTCAGGAATTCGGTGTCGTTGCTGAATGTCAGTATTATGTCCTGCGTGAGGGCACAGGTATATGAGCAAGAGACGATCGCGAGAGAGAATGCCATCAGAACGCTTTTTGGTATGCGGAGGAAGCTGAAAGACTTCACAACATACATGTGCCAGAAACTGTCCCCAAAATGGTAAGATGTCTGGAATGGGCTCCGGACTTTGTACAAATCCCGAAGAGCATGCATCAACGGAAATCTTCCTCGCGCTTGGAAGTCCCGTTAATCGCACGACATCGGTTTCCCCTCCAGACATCACAGCTTGCATCTGTGCACGTATGTATGGGTACCCATAACTCCCCCAATCCGGATTCCCGGCATTGTTCCCCCTTCCTTCAATGTCTCGGAATATGAATCTTTCTTCTTGACCCACGCAAGTGCAAATATGATATAAAGTCCATATTATTAAGATGAACGCGCGGTGATGACGTCGGAAGACCTGCATCGTTTGTGGAGCGCCTGTGGCTTTATGCAGATCTGTTACGATAGCGCTACACTAAAATCCGTGATCACATCTGGTGTACTTATGCTTTTGCTAGGAAGATGTGTTCAAAACATTCAGAAACCAATCATTGGCTATCGTGGTTATTTTCCGCCGATTCAACAACACAACAAAGAAAATCACTCATTGAACCACAGCTTTTGACCGGAACTTTCTGTTGCGAGGCTGTGATCAGGCAACAATCACGTCACAGAAAAATGATAATGAAATAGTGATTAATGAGCATTTACTTCATACTAAACCAACCCTTGTGGACGGACCATTATTCCAGTGACGTAGGATTTCCATCTCATTTCAGAAATTGCAATCAAGATACCCAGTGAAACTGGTGCAAGTGGCGAGTAAACAATTTAGTGAATGAGCGAATCGTTCCCGAAAATCAGTTGTTGAATGTTGAATGTTAAAAATGACAATAAAGATCAATGATCGACGTGTGATCGGATTCCTGCTCAAGATCCACTGGTGTATTTCGCCCCCTTTTTTACTGTAATATACGAACCACCGGAGTTGTTGCGTTGTATTCATTTCTCGGCATTGGTCACGCGTATATATAGGCAATTTGGAACTTCCGGACACGCGAACCCCACAGATTTTACACTTATTTGGTTGTTGCCCCGCAGATCATTCAAGAAGATTGGGCAAATGTGCGAAGTATACGTAAGTCGGAGCGTATCTTTCGTTTCCACTCTTGAAGCTGACCATGACGTCTCGAAGTTTTCCGTGAGGCAGTCTCATAATTCGGAAACCATGTGGGGGCCTCCTCCTCCGCTTTCAACACACCGGATGTGCGGAGCACACGGCATGTCTTGTTGTTAACGTTGAACAATATCTGGAAGAATATCTTCTCACGTTTTCTTCACTTAACGAAAAACGGCAAACGACGTGGAATCCTGCCCACATTATTCATCCATATTATTCATCAAAGACGTACTTTCTCAGAGCGTTCAAGAATTTTCAGATGAAGATGAAACAGTAACCCGATCTAGTAGTCTCTAATATAAAGAAAGACACATTCAAACCAAAAAGAACGAAATTGGTATCCCGTCCCACACCCGGCTCCTCTCTGGTTCCTCGGAACACCCAGCAGAGACACTCTCTTTGGCTCCTCACAAAACTACAGCCGTCAAATAGGTAAGCTCAGTCCATCTCCATCGAATTTGTTGCTTGCACCTCCGCCTGTTGAATGGAGTCCGTTTCCTTATTTGCCGGAATTGCAGCTGTCATCATTGATTCCACATGGTTCGGAAGGCTGGATAGACGTCGTTGGTTGAGCTCATCGCGGCTGCCTTTGATCCTGCCGATCAGCATCTTTGCAAGTGTGAAGTGGGCCAAGCGTGAGTGCTTGCGCACACGAGCCCCACCAACATCTATGAGCGGGTCGGCAAGGCCACCAAAGACCTGGAGCCAAGAAGATTCAATATGGTTGATTAGAATCGCTCATTCTCGGGTTTCATTTGGGTTGAAGAGCAATTTCATTTCATGGGGCAAGAATAAAAAGAATAGAATACCATGGTTGCGTCTTTCCCTATGATGGCGAGAAGGGGGCCTGGACCACCTGGGTGTCGCCCTGCCGCAATATACTTCGACAGATCGAAGATATTGTCGCTGACCATACTGTTTGCGAACGACATAGGGTCCCGTTAGAAAAGTTCATGTTGAGGATGAGAGGTGGAGGAACAGGCGAGTTGCTGCCAGTTACCACGCCAAGACCAACGCAAACGAAACAAATATCCATGGAATGTATACGTACGTCCATTGAGCCCCATCGGCGCACTTTTGTTGAAACTCCCCCATAGTAAACGTCGCGAGCCCAGCAGCCTCTTCAATGAAACCCTCTTTCCCAAGAGGTCTCAAAGACGATTTCCGGCTCTGTGACTGTTTTTCAATAGCAGACAGTTTGTCTTTTGAGCTCGATGATCTTGTTGAACTCTCCTTTGTTGAAGGCTGTTTTTGCTTGTCGGCTTCCTGGGCGATGTTTTTGCGCTGGAATAATCGCACCGTAATGAACACTATTGCAACCATCACAAACCAGGCGATGTACATCGCAGATGTGGTCGTGGCGTCCCAACCGAATCTGTATTCGTAATCTTGAAGACCCAAATATCCGATAATGACCGAGAGTAACCAGGCGACATATCCAGAGGTTCGATGAATGAATCCCAGCGGTACTTGAAGGTGTCTCAAAAGATGGAAGTTGCTTCTGTAAACCCAACCCGCCAATCCGTTGAGGAGAAAAATGATGCCGACTCCAACGCCCAATTTTGCATGTAAGTACGGGAGTCCTGTGAAGATCCGTCGAAGAAAAAGAGAATGTGGTAAGATGAGATGGAATACGGGGGAAGTCCGCATTGAGGACACGCCTTTTTGCAACAAGGATCAAGAATGAAGTGAAAAACATCAAGCCACAAACCATTCACGTCGAATGCTGCGACGGTGTGTGCCGCTCCTCGAAGAGTGATTATGACTTCCACAACCACGATGCGCTGATGAGACGTTGGGATTTCGACATATCAGCAAAAAATTTGAGATGAGGAAATAGCGAAACGAAGAAGATTCGCACTGGCCATACTGGAATTCTTCGTGTCAATCCTACACACCATTAACGTCTCGTGCCAGTCTACCCATCGATCCATTCGGCGCGAAAACTTCGCAATGTACACGGCAATGGGAGCAACGACGCTAATTGAAACGAACATCAAGATGGCATGGAAACTGAAGCAAGCGACATTGTCAGCGCTTCAAAAAGAATAAAACATCGCCATTCCCAAGAACAATCGGCCCCACCAACAGCCAACGGGAAATCGAAGGAAAACAAAGCAAACGGATGGAGGTACAAACTTGATGAACACCACCGAATAGTCGTTCCATCTGTCAATAGTTATGATCCGCGATGGGATGTCAATATCAACATCGCTGCCATTCGTGATGAACACAGACGAAAGGCCCCTGTTTCGGTTGTGGTACTTCAAAACCCAGTCATCTCCCCAAGCGTAAATGATATCATTAAGGCCGAGTCGGATTTGGGCATCGGTTGATTCCCCAGTATCCAGAAGCCGCGTAAACTTAACGGCACTCTTGGAGAAAGAGGTGGTAGTTAGGTTTTCGAAGTTCGTTAAACTGTACTGGCCGCCTGAATCGGTGTCCTGATCAGGATATTGATAGCCCGTCGCCCACATGTCGCTGATCCCAATCCTCCCTTCCCCAATTTCGTGGACAACAATGATGTCGGCGCTGAGCATGTTTTTGGCGCCAAAGCCAATACCGTACCTTCACAACCCGGTGTAAAAAAATCACGAAAACGGTGTCAGCGACCAAAAATCGGACGTCAGGGAGTGGAAATCTTTCAAACATTCTACAACCCGCCAGTTCGGCCCGATTATCCTTCTGCATTGAACACTCACCATCCGGAATAGTTTGACTCCAAGATGATGTCAATGTATTTTCCTTCACGAATGACATAACTGAAATCCAAATCGTCCGTGATATTGACTTTCCGCCACGAGATGGGTGTAGTACTGGTTGTTGTAGTGTTGGTGACATTGTCGTTGCGTCTTTCCACATGAGGTGGCAGGGATGGGCGCTCTACTGATGCTTCTGAATCGCAAAAAAGCGCAAGAAGACATGCCCATAGGGCGACGCGCCACCACCCACGAACGAGAGCGATAGATGTTCTCCTCATTGTTGAAGTTTCCACTTGGGCAACAGGGTATTGTTTTTGCGCTTACGAGGTTGGGCAGGATTATCCGCATTCATGCAGTGCAGACCATTCCAGATGTTTGTTTGTAGTGCATTGTGGAATAATTTCCAATCACAGTCACCAATCAGTTGCATCAGGTCATTCTAGGGAGAAACCGGCCGGGGAAACCATCAATATGTTTCTTGCACGCGCGAGGTCTTCATCCACTTGCTTTCCATCGGTCCCTGACTTTTGCCGAAGCGGTGACGAGCCTGATTGGCGGTTGAAGAGCATCTTCCATCGCATTTTTCTACGGACGTTTTTAAGTTTGTTTATTCGTTACGTAAGCATCGATGATCCGAACCTCAAAGCATGCAGAAAAGGAAGAACAGCCGCATTGTCTCATTCGATGGCAAGTAACCCCTCTGAGCATACAAACCATAGCGTTGGGGGAGGGGAGAACTTGGTGCTTCCGTCCGATCTCACTTGTTGGTCCCCAGCGATGAAGGAATGTGAGTCGAGGCCAAACGCAATAAGATCAGAGAGGTTTGTCATGGCTGTGGTGACAAAAGGACCAACTTTTCCATTCCAGCGGACGATGCTTTCTCCATTTTCGTGGGATCGCGAATGTTGAAATGCCGCATCCACCAGACAAGGTTTGAAATAGCAGCTGAAGTCTTCACAGACGTCCGGTACCTCGCCCGAATCTAAACAAACCGGGAACGACGGTACGGGGTAAATCGCTCGCCCGAATTTTTCTCATTTCTCCTCGCTGGCTCCAATTTTCGGACGGAGGGTCTCTTCGTTCCCTTTCCAGGTGGTCGTTTGTCTCCCCTTTGTCAGAGACAAGAACTCAGGAACTTCGTTTCTCTGCATATTTTGGTCTCGCTTTTCTGTATTGGACGCTGCTCCCGTTCCAACAATCGCTCGCATTGATAGATTTTACAGAGAAACATCGAACTCTAAGATACGTCGTTCAATCTTCAGATCCCTGGCAATGTGGAAAGAAAGAACTTTTTTACTGGTATCGTGTCGAGTTTTCAAGGGCGTGATTGAAGAACTGAAATTGAGAAACACATATCTGCACCAGTGTCGTCCATAACATATCATATGATGTCCCACCGTCCAGTGCACTGTCTTCAGCCCATGCTAAAGGCTCCTTGACCACACTTCGACAAGCGCGCATCTGTGCTCATCCCCACCTCCACGAACCCAATGACTTGGTCACTGCAAGTGTTTTGATGAAAAGACGAGGTGAACAAGGACTTTCTTCCCAAAAAAAGAGCATCTGAAGAACCTCGAAGTGTATTACCTCCTGTGTGACACACTTGACTTGAACTTCACTCCACCCCACGGCCCCTCACCTTAACAATACCAAACATGCCCATCATTTACGGTAAGGAGCTCAAAAGAGGTGTTTTTTCATTAATATGAGAAAAATTCATGGACCTTACATACTTTTTCTCCCTTCCTTCTCCGTTCCACCTCCTGTTCCGCCTTCACCTCATGGCCCATGGCTAACAACGAACTGAAGGTCTCGTTGCGCGTGGTCCCGTCATCCTCGCCGAACACGCCACAAAGACCGGCAACTTCACAACTATTACCCAGCACATTCTTGAGAAAATTCCGGAAGGGGACTCTAAGATGAGCTATGTATACGACAGGTGCGGTCAACTCCGACTTCCAGCTTATATTGGCCCCACCCAACCATTGCCCCACCCTGGCCCGCCTCACGAAAGAGAGCAGGAATTGGCTCTTGTTCATACGTATTGCTCTACGAGTACTGATATTAAACCTTGATCAACAATTGCCTGTACTTTTTGCGGCGTCCAGGTTTTTGTTCCACTACATTCAAAGGGGGGGGATTATCTACATGTGTTTAGCCGACGACACGTTTGGTAGGTTTGAATTACGAGGCTGCTTACTCGTCGTATGCTGCAGGGATAATGGGGAAGGGTAGTTGAGTTCGGCGTGTCGACACTACCCGCTCAACCGGTTGCTTTCTGTCACGAGAGCGTGGGGAACAACACGAGCGCCTTTACACATCGGCAGGAATAAGACTTGACATATGAAGAACGCCGCTGAGGGTTTATGGAGTTTTCAGGAATTGGAGGGGACATGGGAATAGTTCGAATCTTGATACGAATCTTTCCCTCTTTGTTTGACACACTGCAGGTCGGCGCATTCCCTTCGCTTTCCTGGAAGACATGTCCAAACGATTCGAAAGCGCTTATGGTGCTGAAAGGGCCGCATCAGCCATTGCATATGGTTTACAAGAGTTTTCCAAAACCATCGCTTCGCAGATGGAATTTTACTCTTCAAACGTGAATGCGGATCGGATACGTCAGGTCCAGGGGGAGATTGAACAAGTGAAGGATGTGATGGTGCACAATATTGGTAAGTGGTTCATTTTGAGACTTTCTTTCCCAGGGGGGATGTTGGTTGGATTTTCCGACTCAAGTTCGAGATTTTCCGGCGGGAAGCCCGGTGCTCTCCAAGTAGTTCCTATTCTGATGCTATTTATTTGATGTTCCTGATACAACAGAAAGAGTTCTCGAGCGAGGGGAGCGTATCGAGATATTAGTCGACAAAACGGACAATTTGAACCAAGCATCCTTCGCGTTCAAGAAACGGTCGACGGCGTTGAGGAGAGCGATGTGGTGGAAGAACACAAAACTCATGTTTCTACTGGGATTTGTGATTTTTTTCGTGATCTACTTTCTCATTTCAGCTGCTTGTGGGTTCCCATTTTGGCACAGGTGCCGGGGTCAGGTTGGTAATCAATATGAAGGATTTCCTTCTACAGTATGACGATTTCGTTTTATGTTTGGTTCCTCCCTTGCGTGTGCTCGACAGCTGGGTCCAATAATTTGCTGGTTGTTCTAAAATGCCTCATTATACCCTCTGCCCGCTGCCTCTCTCCACGGCTCCCCTCTTCTCGTTTCAATCCCGTGGTTGAAGTCGTAAATATATTACGATGTCAAGCGAACACATGAAAGATCATCCGGACAATGGAGGATCAACTAGAACCAGTTGGGGCTGGAAGAAATAAGGCTCGATGTTCTTTTCTTCGGTTTTCCCGCCTCCTCGCCTCAAGCCTTCGATCCTCTTTGTATCATAGTTATTTCTGAGGTCAACCGTCACAAAATTAGCTGCTAGATCAAAGATCTGATATTTGCCTTTTGTTCGTTACCCTGTTCTTTACCCTGTTCTTTACCTATGAATTTGAACATCATTCTACTATATACATTATCGCTACTCCCTACGTAGTGCTAATTGAACCCCTAGCGACTTCATACCAGTTTCCGCATTTCTTGGTCGCCAGTTGGGGATGAGACTGGGGATGAGATCAAACTCGTCGCACAACCACCAGCGAGCATCAACACCAGCACCAACAGACCAACACCCCAGAACTGAAGAATGGCTCCACCCAAAATAGCGCCATATCAACTACAGCCCGGTGAAGAAAACAGCATATTCGCCTACAATCAGGTCCTCAGAAGCTGGAACAACGGCGTTCGCGACTCTCTTCATCCTTTGACACCACTTGACCGCATCGAGCTCCGTCTGTTGAGACTGTTCTTCTTTGATGTGCTCGAATACCTCCCTTTTTTTCGAGCGCCTTGACGGAACAACCGAACAAGTATCGCTTCGATAAATTGCAGAAGGCGGCCATTTTCGTCATGCACTCCGTGCTTCGTCTCTCTCAAAACGGACAGCAGTGTGGGGATCCAAACTTCAGAAGAAACAGGTTCACGTTGTGCATCACAACCATATCCCAACAACGTTTACACAGACGGAACTACCAGCTCCACCCCTGCAGACAAACAACAACAACTCGAATCCATCTCAGAGCGGCTGGATAGCAGTACTCAAAGACACACCGAAAACCAGTTATGCTCTCCAATCCCTCGGACGTTGCCCCCCGAGCTTGTTGCTTGCATTTTACGGAATATGAATACGCCCACAGCTTTTGTGGAGTTTAACGCATTCTTACATCAATATCGCTCCGCTTCCCTCGCAAGTTGTTGCACTTGTCAATCGAACTTGGCATAGTGTTGCTGTTCTGCTGTTGTGGGAAAGCGTGAGACTCGTTTCGACTCACCAGGATTTCGATTCCTTCGTATGTTTTGCGGCGGCTCCGTTCCAGGCACGGGTCAACTTCAAAACTGGCCGGGATTGTGGGTCGTCGAGCTTCCTTCACAGGTCATCAAAGCGTTTGGCAGAATCTTGCTCGAAACGTGTCCATATTTCCCAAGCTCCGTCGCCTGACTTTGGAAGGGCTTGCGACTATAGGCGAGGTATCCGTCCTGTTCGATCAAAAGCTACTTTGCTTGGAGCACCTTTCACTCCGCGGAATGGCAAACATTACCAGCCCTTCACGACGCACCCGACTGGGATGGGATCGTTACAGCGCATGTGACTTGTTCGAGCGGCTCTCGTCTGTGAAGTGGACTGATTTGGATTTCATGACCTCTGGTCGTCTCTTCGACGTATTTCGCCAAAACCTTCGGAAGATCACGTTCCCTTGCCAGATTTCCAACAATCAAGTTTATCTCCAACTGTTCGAAGGCGCTCTTGGTGGTGCGCATAACCGATGAGCCGTTCCTTACCACGGCGGCATATGTAGAATTCGCGAAAAACTTGCAGCTCTGCAGGCACTATCGATGCGAAAGGCTCAATCTGAGAAAATTGATTTATATTGCTTCGACTACTTGATGGAGATGCGAGGCCCCCAGCTTGTCGCTCTACTGCTCGGCGATTGCGAACGTCAAGGGCGGATGAACCCTCAGCTGATCCCGTCGATCACCAAGCACTGTCGGTCCCCTCAAATATCTAAGCCTGAGTATCGCTCCCCCCTCCAAGACGGAAGTGCCATTCGAACAGGATATTTTAGATCTCTTACGGAAATGCGGACGAACGCTTCGGTATCTCCGCCTGGGTATTTATCCTGATTCATACTCGGACAGCAGCAAATACGCCCACGTCACAGATAAGTTGCTCCTTCAAACCATCGCAGAATCCTGCCCAAATCTTCGGGAACTCGAATGCACATTGGATCAGAGCAGCGAGACGGCCAAGGCAGAGGAGGATGCTCTGGCAAAGTGTCAGTACCTTCAGACTTTGGATCTTGACCTTTTTGTGGATTTGTCGAAGATTTCCGATCCTTATTTGCAGGCAAAACTTGGGGCATTGAAGGGTGAAATTGGAAAGACGAGGTACTTCAATTGGGAATCCTACTCTTCGCCTGACTCTTCGCCAACCGTGCAGAATCGTATTGAAGCTCCTGTTGCAAATCCCTAGCCATTTAGCCGTAGCATGAACTCGTAGTGACAGGATTCGGAATCGATGTATTTTCGACTTTGGGTCTTGATTTTTCTGTAAGAAGGAAGTACATCCAATAAGCTCCAATACTTATCCACTACTTGAAAGAGCTGAGTCCTTCAGTCTGTTTTTTCTCCTTCCTTGTTGATTCTGTTTTCACCTGAAAACGAAAACCATTGTTTCGTTTCCCCTCCACCTTTCCCCCCAAGGATTCACTTCGATTGTTTATCTCACGCTCCCCCTCTTCCTTTTTCTTTCCATGTTTGGCCCTTGGAATGTCGGAGTATGAATCCTTGTCGCACCAAATTCTGTGGAACCATCTTGTATCTCCACTATCAAAAAAAATGATGATTGCTAGAACGCCCATCAGCGCGCGCCAGATCCTCGGCCTTCTAAGTCGCCCGCACACGGCCAGAATACTTCCCACCTGCCTTCAACAATCACAAATTCAGCGACACCAACCGTTACGCTCTTTTTCTGCAACTCATGTCAGCCTACAATCTTCCCCCATCAAGGCAAACGTCTCCCTCATTGCGAAGATCAGGAAAGAAACACAATGCTCAATATCAAAGGCGAAGGAAGCCCTTATCGCCGCAAACAATGACTACGATGCCGCTCTCGAATGGCTCGAAAAGGATGCCGCTGCTTCTGGCGCCAAGAAGGCCGCGAAGGTCTCAGGACGCACTGCAAAGGAGGGAATCATAGCCGTGCTGGGAGGGTTAACTAACAACAACGGTTCTGGGGAGGAAACCCTTGTTCGTGGTGCTGGTCGGGCGTTCATGGTCGAAATTAACTCAGAGACGGACTTCGTGTCTCGAAGCGATATCTTCAAGGAGTTCGTGCAGGGTGTCGCGGCCACAGGTTATCTGTTGGGCGAAGAGATTGTGTCCACGGAGGGAGCAAACGTTTCGGGAATACGACCGGTTTCAATTGATACGCTTCTAGCTTCACCACTGCTCCCAACTATGACCCAAGCCGCCGATGTCGCGGGAAAAACTGTACAGCAAGCTTTGATCGAAACGATCGGTAAACTCGGCGAAAACATCCAAATCCGACGAGCCGTTGCCATCACCCCCAAGCCATCCCCGACGACACTTTTCGAGATCAAGCAACGACAACAAGGTCCGCGGTCTTTCGTTGTGACGGGAGTCTATGTCCACTCCTCTGGCGGGGAAAATCTGCCCCGTAATCTTGGACGTATTGGTGGGGTGGTTGCACTTGACGTGGAGCCTACTCCCTCTGAAGTGAACGAAACGTTTTTGAAGGAGCGGGTTCCTCTTCTTGCCAAGCAGCTGGCGCAACAGGTGGTTGGATTTGCGCCAACGAGTTTGGGGTCTTACGAGGAGGCGACGTCAACAGACGCAACTTCGCTGTATGGGCAAGACTTCATGCTTGGAGGGGGAACTGTCCGGAACGTTTTGAAGGAGATGGAAACGGAAAATGGTGTGAAGCTGAGGATCGTCGGTTTTGAGAGGTTCGAATGCGGGGAAGGGATTGAAAAGGAAGAGAGCAACTTCGCGGAGGAGGTTGCGAAGCAGGTTGGTGGTCAGTGACCAGACTACACATGTATTGCTAAATAACTTGAGTCGAGTCGAGTTTATTTAGGCCTAAAAGGTTCTGCACCTTACTGGCAAGCTGCTTCGGCAATGAAGCTACATATCGTTGGGCTGAGCTGGGCCCTCAACTTTCATTTGGCATGTCGAACCCTGTTGTAGATATAAAGTTGATGGTGCTGAGAAAAATGATTATCCCAGAAATACGCACAAGAAAAGCCATCGTATCCGTTTCCTGATTATATTCCTCAGCTAATGTAGGTCACTGGTGCTTATTCGAAGGGAAATTCCAGAAAACTCGGTCAGGATCATCTAAACTTCATGGCACCCCATTGTTGTCCGAAGTGAACGGAAAGTTGAGCGCCACAAAAACGTGGAATTGAAACGCACTTGCACCTTCATTTCGATCTTGATTTCTGGATCCGTACTCCATCACCTCTGTGATCTTTGCAAATCATTCGTACCCCGATCCCATCATTCCTGGCGAGACCCTGATACGAGAGAGCGAAATCCTTGGTTACCGCAGTCTCGAAAGGAGCCCCGTCTGTTGGTGATTTCCTATCCGTTTTCGACATCGGTTCGGAATCTGCACTCGCATCAGGCACCAGGCGAAGTATCCGTCCCCCCCTCCCTCCAATTTCCTTGCCGTTGTCTGCTTTGTCCTTCTTCTTGTCGTCTTCCTCGTCAACAAATTAGCCCCAGGATGTTCGCGCACTCATTTCGATCATTTTCGTCCACGCCTCCTGTACTGGCGATGGTGGCGATGGCACGGATAGCATCAGAGTTGACTTTGTTTCAGCCGACCGACTGTTTTCCAAAGGCATTGTCACCGTTTCATTCTTCTTCTCCTTCATCGCATTCCCCTTATTGATTTCACCGTCAGGACCGTGGCATCCCTTTCCATCCTCCACTGTTGTATGCTCGGTGACTTCCAAGCTGCTCATAGAGGCTAGTTCTTGAAACCAATATCCGGGCTTGTTGCTTAACAAGAACCGAAACCAAAAAGTGTCAAATCGAAAATGATCCGATAAAAAGAACTCTGAGTTGCGAGTTCCCACACGGACTTACTGGACTAAAACTCCGATGCGGGAGAAGACCTCAACTTCGTCGAGAGTAGGTCTGATCTGAACTTGCTTTCCAGAGCGCCAACGATAACCCGAGGTGCTGCTGGGATCCGCTGACTGTGGTCGAAGGTAACCTTATATGGATCAAGCAGACGTAGGCAGGTTAGATAGGGAGCTTAGAGTAGACCAGAACTTAGAGTAATAGAGAGATAGAATCCCTGTGTAGCGGGTAAGATACTTATGTTAGGACTTAGATAGATTCGTAGGGGTGGAGTTGTAGAGAGGATAGATAGAGCGCCAATGTGGAAAATAAAATGCTTTTGATACTAAGTATATATTGATATTCATTCATAAACTCATATAACTATAGCCATAACCATAACTCATGCTTCTTCGCTATATATATCTGTGCTAGACTTCCCCCTTCTTTCTTCCTTCTCCTTCCTTCTTCTTCCTCCTACATTGTTTCAGCTTTGTCCCTAATACACCTGGTACTCCTCCTCCCTACCGCTAATTTACACGTAATCCTCCTTCCTTCGCCGCCCACCGTTTCAGTTACGCCCCCCTGTCGCCTCCTTTCGTTTGTTTACCTTTTCCGCCTAACCTTTTGTTGCAGCTTGGTGCGGAGGTCGGAGGTTCGATCCCCGATCAGGTCTCTGCTTGACCGGTTTGGCAGGAGTGGGTCCACAGGGTGAACAAGAGCTGAGAGTTGACGTGCCGGTGAATTTGGAGGCCGTGGGGATTGATGTTCAAATACCTTCGTCAAAAGTCTGAATAGTTACCGGGCGACCTCGCTTGTCTGCCATGTCGCAATTTGATGCCTAAACGAAGAACAGCATAAATCTCATGTTTTCACGAAAAAAAGCGGGATGCGGGGCGAGGAAATCTTGCCGTCAATGACGAGATAGTGAGCATCCCGAATGACCGTCATCTCTTGGCGTTTCATGAACATTGCGAAACTGGATTGCGTTCTGATTGTATTTCGGAGGCAGGTCTCTTCATCGATACGAAACAGGAAGGTCCGTAAATGTTAGTTACAACAATATGGTTTCGAAACGACGAAATCCCTTCGGATCTGGGGAAAAGAGATTCAATACGTACCATCAGATGTGATTTTGGAATTCTTCTTTGCGACAATGCGATGTCACTATTCCTGTCCCTTCTGTGGCCCATTATCCTCCCTGTCCTTTCTCTCCTCCTCCCCCAATCTTGTCCTCAAATACTTTCCAACGCACCAACATATTTGATTGTCTCGATCTCCAAGAAATCGCGGGATCTCGATCAACAGCACATTTGTCTCTTCCTTTCGCCTTACGATTAGAGTTCTTGCTGGAAGCGGTGTCGTTCTTTTGGTGACTGACTGACAACGCTCTGCGTCTCTCCACGCCGTTACAGATGCGACGGCATACGTTGAACATTAGTGCACCGGTGAAATGATTCCTGCCACACACTCTTGCGTCCGAGTCCGCGGCTTCAACCTCTCTTTCTGGACATTACCGACTACAAATACCATTCCTTCACGTTTGCATCCGCAAAGCTCGTAAACCGTAATGCACAGACTGTGAACAATGAAGAGAGGAAATCCCAAAGAAAGGAACTTTGGGTTTTTGGACGCTTGCATATTGTAGATAGTAAAAGTCGGTGTATTATTGAATCTTTCCTACATGACGTCCATTTCTAAAGTCTAAGATCTACATTCTAAGTAAAGAATCAGAAAAATGAGGTACTTGAGGCGGTAGACAGAAGAGAGCTCGGCGATTCCGAATTGATTCCGAGCGTTCGAAGGCGGCGATGAGTAGTTCGCGATGAGTTCAACAGATGACAAGATGCGGCGGATGCGGCGGCAGTCACTGCTCGCATAGATCCCCGTCCCCGCGGTCGTCTTGACCTCCGCGTCCTGTTCAAACAAATGAAAGGCGGAATTCCTTCCTTTCCTTCCTTCTCACACCCCACCCCTTCCCTTCACCCTTCCCTTCTCTCTCCCTCCACATCCTGTGCTCTTCCCGTTCCCCGCAAGTCAATTAAATCAGCGGGAAAACGTTCCTTTTCACAGTCCCGCGTCCTCCGGCGCCGAGAGAAGCCACGGCGTTCATGTCCAGAACACCATCCCAGTCCTTGCAAACGCTTTTGGGTCATATCCACAGAGTCCCTCTTCTGCCAAAGTCCAGAGGAAACGGGTGTGTTCTGAACTGTGAAAGCTTCACCAACTTTTCCAGCGACAAAGTCCGGCTTCTGGATAATGCTACCAGTGCGCCCAGAGCTCAATGACGGTCATCAAAAGACCGTGAAGGGGTGGAATGGATGCTTTCCGAGGCTGTGTATGGGAAGTCGTGTTGGAATGTCAAACGATGTTGACGTCCATGTCGGCGGACCAAGACGGTTTGGGTCACCTCCGTGCAGCGACACACGCATGAAATTGAGCACTCTCGAGGAGGGAGAACTTCGGTGCGGATCCGAGCTCACCATAACATTTCATATCGCCAGAGTCCGCCCGTCACAAAGTCCAGACGAGACGGCTGTGTTGTGAAGTATTCGAGCTTCAGCTTTTCCAACGACAAAGTCCGGCGTCGGGATGCCCCTCTCAGTGAGAGCAAAGCTCAATAATGGTCATAAGAACGCAAAGAAGTGGAACACATCCGGCTTCAAGTTGTGCGTGAAACTTGGTGTTGGAATGTAAGCGATGTCGACAGCCATGTCCACGCACAAGGACATTTGAGTTGAACTTTTTGCGCCGCTCCTGTTGCAGTGGCGCACCCATGGTCTGGAACATTCTCGAGGTGAACGTATGGTGATCTCCTTCGCCGGTGAGGGCTTTTCCCTCATTACCCCCCTTTCTGGGTAGCAGCACAGGATTCACCATGATGGGGGTTCCTCAATGTGTACCGCAGCCGTTGATGATGCTTTACCTATGTAAACGGATTACACTTTCATCTGTGTGCTGTCGGTGCTGGAAGGGAGCATGCGGATCTGTTCTGTGTCTCTCTTGAAATTGGCCTCCTCAAGTCGTAATCGCACCGTAGGTGGTCGCCTGCGAAGGACTTCCCGTTCATCATCTTGAATGTGAGTTTTCTGCCGCAGCTGTGGAAGAATCGAATTCTGTTGTTCATCCATCCGACGCGCATTTCGAGTCTTCAGATGTGCGCACCTCCGCACAAGCATCAGCGCATCAATGTGTATTTGAGAGACTTTTCCTGTCGGCGACTTTCACATCTTCACGTTTCCCAACTTGTCGTTGCTAGTGGATTTGGAGCTCTCGTAATCGCCACGTCCTACCCATCAACGTTTACTGTAAATCAGCAATGTCCAAAAGGGTGAGTCGTAGGTCCTGTCCTCACTACTTGTAAAGTTGCAGTTCAGGTGTCCTTTTCTATTACGATCGATAACAACGTTTGCCCCAAACTATACGCAAATGTTTGGAACATTGTCAAGACCTTGTTGCTGCCAATCACTGCATCCTCAATAAATGTCCATTTATATACATCTTCCGATCGATAGATTATTTTGATTTCAAATCCCAAACCTCATTCCACTTTAACACAAAACATTACGTATTATCCATTCCCTTCAAAACCCTTCGTATACAATCCACCCCCTCCAACCCAACAACAATACTCCCCATCCTCAACTCCAATGTCGCGTCCCACATCGTCAGACTGATTTTGCACCGATCCGGGTTGGAGAGCACCTGTCGCAGATCAAGCTGTGCTGTTGCAATATCCACGCATTCATGCGGTCCTTCTTCATATCCTTCTTCTTCATTGTCTGTTGAAGGTACAGGCTCGCTGACAATTGAAAAGACGATGACGGCATCCTCTTCTTCTGTGGTTGTGAGCATGCGTTTTAGAACTGTTCGGGCGCGTTGGTGGGTTGCTTTGTCTAGTGGGAAACCTGTGCAAGGAAGCGATGTAGTGTTTGGCGTCAGTATTTCAGGCACCAGAGACCCGCGTTCAAAGTTTGCGGCACGGAGTCTTTGTTACCTTTCCGGAACCCAAACTGAATCAACCCGCTATCATTCATCCGGACCGTCTGCGTCTCCAGCTCCGCCGGCGGTACTTCCAAAAAGTCATACGAAACAAACACCTGGAAAGTGTCTTCCAGAACTTCCCTCACATCGGGTGATGTCATGTCGAACTGTAAACGGTGAATTTCCAGAGTCAGTTGATCTTCGCTTTCCTCAGGGTGTTCCTCTGTGGTTTCATCCGCTGATTGATCTGCGTCGTTCCCGTCCTGATTGAGCATTGGTGACGGGAACAGGAGGAAACGCAGAGGAAAAAAAAGTCAATGCAATGATAATTACGGAAAAGTCCATCATAGCGTACGACATCTTCACTAACCCATTCAAGTTCAGATTCACTCCCGTCGGTATCCCTTTGCAGCCGCGCATCACCACCCTTCAACAAATATCTCGAGTTCGAAGACGGAAGCGGTCCAACATCAGGTGACTTCAGCAACTGCGACGTATCCGATTTCCCATCATCATCATGTCCCACCGAACTCTGCGACCACGTCATTGAACTCAGTGAAACATCATTCGGGTCATCCAATGAGTTTGATTTAAAAAGACCCGACGACGGAGGAAGATTCGATGTTGGCCTGGTGGATGCAGTGGACGAGCTTTTTTCCATGGAGTTAATCTGAAGTGCGGTGTTGGAATTACGACCTTGTGGCTGGTTAGAGGCGCTAGCCACAGAGTTACTTTGGCCCAATCTGTTATCACCGGTGATGCTCCCCAATTTGCGCATCAGACCAGCATTGGCGTTGTGGAGACTGGAACTCATTGAACGATTTCCCCCAAGACCGTCGGTGCTCTGCCGATTTGATCGGACTTGATTAACAAGGCTTGAAGAGGAAGGGTTGGAAGGCCGACCCTGACCACTTGGTCGAGGGGGGTTGCCGCGGCTGTTCAATGAGTCTGTGGAATGTTTGGGTACGCGGTTTTTCTCACTCTCTCCGTTGAGACCGGTGGCCAGAGATCCGGATAAGCTTATCCTAAGACTCTGCGAAGATGCAATATGAGATGGCTCTGAAACCAGGGATACAGAACTGAGGCTGTCCGTGCTAGCACGTCCGGAATGTGGGAGTTCGCTATTTTTTCTGGGTGTGACTTCGGGTGTTGTCGCGGCCCTACTTGCTGATGATGACTCGGGAAGCTCTCTGGATCTGAATCCACCGAAAAGAATTATGAATTGAATCCTTGAAGTGTCCAATATGGTACAACAGAACGTATGGTTACCTGGCCTCACGATCGTCAAACGTGGAAGATGCCCGTGGTGTTGAGCCACGACTCGATGAAGTTTTGTCTCCAGATCTGCAACAAACGCATGGTAAAGCAAAAATGAGTACACATCCAGCATCTATCGCGCGGCGAAAATGGGAACCATTAGGGTTTTCTCCCACCTCAAACTCCGATCCACATCGCTTGGCGTCGCGCGTGACATTGATGAGCGAATTACGGAAGATTGAGAATTGAGGGTCTCCCGAGATGATCTTATTCATTGACGGGTTGGGACATCGAGGTATTAATGTACATATAGCAACCGCAAAGGCTTTGCATCCGGTTTCTGGTTCCTTACCTTGGTGTTTGTTCGAGGTCCCTCAAGGATTCGTTTGATGATGATGTGCCTATCGATGTTGACTCCGAACCGGACCTTTCTCTGCCCCTTGACATTCACGTCAAACCAAGAACTGTCAGAATGCAATCGTCACAAAGAAAGGCGGAAAGCTCCTTTATCGCTTCATCATATTTGATTTACCTCGTCGGTGTCCGCTCCCCATCATTTCTTGGCGGGTCTTGCGGAACCAGACTTCGGGACAAGGATGACTTGGAACCAACAACGTCTCGGGAACTACAATTGAGAAAGATACACGCCATTAGCTTTGCAAAGAGAGGATCGAGGTCGCCACCCTTCACATATTTTACCTTGTCTTCTGCTCAGCATCCCTGATCGATTCACGAGTTGACGAGGCCAGTTTCAAAGAATTCCTCGAACCAAGCTTGTCTTGTGACCTTTGAAAAAAATTATGCATCAACACCAGATTAGTGTCAAGTTCCCAGACGTGGCTACCTTTTCACATACTCCCAAAACATTCTACCTGGACGACTTCAAGTCAACATCCCGTGAGGCAGGTGGATCGCTCGTGACGGGGGGCAGAGAGTTCACCGACGGCCGACTACCACGAGAGTCCCGCTTCGTAGCGGCGGTAGCGCTCTCATCCACTTCACCTCTCGACCCAGTTATCTCTTTGCTCAACGATCGATGAAGCGAACTGTTTCCAATCCAACCAAAGCAAAGAAACGAAAAAAATACACAATTCAGTCTCAGACCATAACACTAAACCCCGAAACCTTCACCACATATCATCCTCATACCTAGACTTCGAGTGCCCTTGCGCAAGACCCTTCTCACCACCAGGCGACTGTGAAAGCGCACGGTTCGAGCCCGTCTGAAGCCTAGAGCACATTGATAAAGCATCGTCAATCTCAGTCTCTGCTGCAATTTCTCAAGATCGATTGCATCTCACATCCCATCTCAGACCTGAATAAACTTAACATCCCCATACCTTTGCAAAGAAGCCTTTGATGCCAACTTCGAAGAAGACGACACCCTAAACCAATCAACCCGGTCAGACCACAACTCCTAAAAAAACCCCACTGGCGTAAGAAAATTTACGGTAATCAAACCTCACCTCGACCCTGCATCATTCTTCTCATCCACGAGTTCACGGCTTCTCTGGTAATCCGTGCTGTTTCCCCCGGCACCTTCCCCTCGCAACTCCACAATGGACCCAATCTGCCTGGAGGTGGCTGGTGCTTCATCCAACCCCTCCGATCGTGACCCCCCCTTCCCTTTCTCCTTCAAACCACCATTACTCTCCTCCTTCCCTTTGCTACCAACCGACGACGCCGACGACGCCGAAGACAAAGACGCAGACGATGAAGAAGCAGATGACGATGACGAGGACGACGAAGACGAAGAAGAAGATTTTTTCGATGACGATGATTTGGATTTGAGCGAGGAGTTGGATTTGTGTATTGTTGTCGTCGTCGTCGTTGTTGTGGTGGTGGTAGTGACGTTTCCTCCTGAACAAGTGTTGGGTGGAGAGGGGTCAGAGGGGGGTTGTTTGGGTTGAGGTTGCTCGAGGGTGCGGGTGCGGGTTTGTGTGGCGGATT
>JADGJF010000329.1:0-23508 GCA_027596845.1 Quaeritorhiza haematococci | reverse complement strand
CCATTCACACCATTCACTCTCTATTTATATTTTCTACTCTATCATCTAACCTATTCCTTTTGAACAGACGCCTCGCCAAAAGGGTCATCCCAAGTAGATGTTCGCCGCTCGCCATGTTCGCCACCCCGCTTCTCAAACCCTCCAAAGTTGTTAGGTTGTTATCGTGCTCCCCCAATATTTCTTTTGTTGATGAGGTCGCTGTTAACTTGGATGCTGAGATGCGGAGCTGATGTTGATGTTAACATTGCGTCGCCACGGAGAGTCGGGTGGATGTGCAGACTTGCAGTAACGTGCACGGTCGGTGGAAAGTGAATGGTGGTGTTTGTTGGGGTGCTTGTCGTCCATAACTTGGGGGTGGTGGTGTGGAGTGGCCTGAGGTCGGAGTGAATTTGGAGGTTATGGAGCTGCTATGGAGGATGTTGAGACGACCAATGAGAAATCACTTGGCGACGGCGCGGGGATTGCGGCGTTCTGTAACTTGGTCGTTTACGTCAGAAACTTGGTAGGATTGGAGACTGCTCATGTAACGTGATGATGGCGGCGAGTGGGCGGTTGGGGCGCGTGCCGTTCCGTAACTTGGACGCTTGCGAGTGTCGCTTCATGCTGAAGTGGCTAGCGCCCAATGAAGAGATCGATGACTTGGGATGAGGTGAAAGGCGAAAGAGGAGGATTCCAGAATGATTTAGTAAGAGTGGTCAACGAGCGCAGGTCAAATTCATTGTGAAAAGAAGAAAACAAATAAGATGGATTACCTCTAAGCTTCTGTTGTGCCAGAACGTCCTGTCCCGGTGATGATGAGGTTTTGTTCCAATACATTCCTGCCTCCAGGATCCGGAAAGTATTGCGTGCCCGGGCAGAGCTGAGCCATTTAGTTTGGGGGTCTGATCTGACTGGCGACCCGTGGTTTGAAGATCTCCTGACATCCCACGCCGCCTTTGATTACTACGGCCCGAAAACACGTGGGGAAAAGGAGGATTACGTGATTTCCATGGGGAGGTTACTGAAATATCCGTGCTCCGGCGATTCCCACCGCCACGAGGATCCACGGACGAGTGTCGTTTTCCACCTCAGACCCAGTCGTCTGTATCAAAACACTTTCCAGGCACAAGGGGGCGATGTGGAGATCACCAGCTTTGTGTGTAATCTGTGGCGGATCCATAAGGTACATTTCAGAAACTTGGAAAAAAAGACTGGGGCTCGGTTCAGAGTCAATAAAAGCGCTTTGAAATGATTTATAGAATTCGACGTCAATGAAATCGTAGTGTTGGAGTGTTGGGGTTGTCATCATCTCCTTTTCAAACTCGAGGCTCCACTACTCCAAGTGTGCCTGCTCTCAGGAATGTTGTCACACCAGATGTTGAGAGTGCGTTCAGAGTGATGTTTAGAGTTCTATGGCAGACTTTTCTAGACTTGAACTTACTTGAGCTTGGACGTTTTGGAGCGCGTTTTGGATAATGTATCCGATGGCTGGAGGGATAACGCGACTCAAAATGGTCTACGGCAGCTGCTCTACACTTTTCAGCCCATCCCGCAGCATCCCGCCCAACACCCTGTCCAACAGCTTCAAATACTGAGGGGCTCAAATTCATTTCCCGCGGCCGATCCACCGAAAAATATACCCAACGCTTCTGTCCTTTTCGTCCGCAATCGCGATTGCTTTGATAATCCAATGCCCAAAACCGAACGTTTTGAGGTCAGCTCTTTCCTTAGTTTTCATGTTTTCAGTTGCAACCCAAACGGACGGCGGACAGTCCGCAACTCCGCGTGAAAGATATCCGTGGCCCTACAATGTTGTGGGGAAGGGATTTCGAGTTCATAAACAGGTTACGTCTACCCGTCCTGATTGCTTTCTATGAACGTCATGGGGAGGCACAGGAAACTGGTAATATTTCGGTCCAGTCGATGAGGATTATTACGTCAGGATTAATATATATATTGAATGATTAAGAGAGCACCTTGTTTCTGTTTGGTTTCAGAGGTAATCAAACATCTGTTGGAACGAAGATTCCATCCATACTTCTTCAAAAACTGTGGATCAGGATTCGTAAGCAAAAGGGAGCGGCTTGATTGGATGTTTATAATTAATTATTTCTGACTCGGAACGATATTGTGATTCTTGATTGGCTCATCATCAAATAATCAACTTCTAATTTTTTCGGTGATTGCAAATCACTACACAAATGGAGAACTACACGTCAACCTCGTTTTCGCATCCAACAGAAAAATCGCCTGAGAAATCACCACGCATCCTAGAAGTAACGTTTGTGTTGAAGAGACCTTCCGTGCACCTCCCACAGCCTTTACTGTAGCTTTCGATGCTTTTGACCACTTCGGGTCTTCTGTTACGTCCGGTCTACCGTAACAAAGGTCTTGCCAACGTTCTTTGCAACAATGCGCATGAATCGTTCTCATGTCACGCCCGTCTCCGTTTGTATCTGTCCCGACACGCAGCGGCTGATGGATGATTTAACGACGATCTGACATCCTTGGACATTGCACTTCTTGGGACTTGCTGCAATAAAGGGGCATTGCAACTTCATAAGTTTTCGTGGGTAAACCATGGACATAGCAATTGATGCGAAGGGATTTGAAGTATCGACCACCTTATTTTGTCGCAGCTCGTGTGACGGAATGCGCGTTGGAATAGCGAATGAAAAGGTTGTACTGCTGTACTGATCGGAGTCCCTGAGAATGATCAACTGGCTGGCTTGTCGAATCCAATGTCGATTTGGTGCAGTAGTAGGTAAAATCGGCGTGCTAATCTTGGCGATCGGTTGCGGTCGTCCGGCATGTCCAAATCATTTTGTGCAAATCTAACAAAAATCGTCGGACGATGACCAACACCCAAATGTGTGTGCACGCGAGTCAAAGTTTACAGTTTGTAATATCATGTGTGTGTGTGTGTGCTGATCATGACTCAGAGCGTCTTACAAATGTTGGCGGAGTTTCCAAGATGCTCGATTTTGGTTTAATGTTGGCGGAGTTTCAAAGATATGGCTGTGTGCTCGATGTTTGGTGGGGACCTGCCGTCAAGATGCAGACCGGTGGATATGGATACCCTCCACGCCTTCGTCCTCGTCCGTGAGTATGAGCGATCTGATACCTCAATTTCCTCAAAGTTCCCTCTTGTCGACAATCAGAACCCTTGACAGCCACGTCACCATTGATCAACAGCCACCTGACAGCCACGGAAACCTTGCATGACTTTGAGAGCCTCCGAAGTCCACCACCCAATCGTGCTCTCTTCTTCCACTACCATCGATCTGTTTGTGTTGTTGGATTTCCACTCGGTCTTTCCAACGGCAGACGGAGTCCTCCAGCACGAGCGCGGAACCTGTCAAGTGCCAAAAAGGATATTCTTCCTCAAAGCCAATGCCACCACCCTGGCCACCACCGCCGTAACGTCTCTCCCTTGACGAAGATTATCGTCTTACCTCTTGGACCGATATCGTTCCTACAGCACGGATTCACACACATCAACGGGTGCGGAAGAGACAGACGAGTGCCAAAAGGTATCTGGGAACCGGTGGCTGGGTCTCCGAAACTACTTTTCCCACCCTTGAATCGGTGTATTCTTCCAAATTCCGAAACCGGCGATAGTGGGAATCATTGAATCGCACGAAGGCGTATTGATGACATCGTCTTGCCTCCTGGCCCAATATCATTCCTACAACGCGGATTCCACATCAGCGAGATTGTCTGGGAGCTGGTGGCCAGGTCTTCGAAACTACTTCTCCTATTTTTGAATCGGCGTATTCGTCCGTATTCGAAACCGGCAACCACGGGAATTTCTGAATCGGATGAAGGCGTATTGATGACATGGGAACAAGGGTGCGCATTGACTTGACCATTCCCGCAATACAAGAACCCAGCTAAGAGCCCCCAGATATGTTAAAAGCAGCGGTTGTCCACAATCGTAGTCGGCTTTAGACATCAACGAGGAGATACTGAATGCTATCAGGCTTTTATGATGAAGTGAAAAAAAGGTGAAAAAATCAAAACCATTTCTCCCATCGACGTGCGTGGATGAGGGAGGATTCGAGATTCCACTTAATGGTCGTTGTCGCCTGAATGATAGCGTGGTTGCTACCTTCTGCCGTGTTATAAACCTTCTTGCCATCAGTTCACTGCAAGCTTGAGGTGCCAAACAAAAGGTTTTCATCGTTGATTAGAGACTGAATTGCGTGTTTGTATTGAGGCTGCATGACAATACCTACGAAGATTCTCACAGTGCGCGCAACTAAGCCTTTTTGGTGAGGTATGGAGGTCGTGTGGAGGCTGAAGAGAATTCGTTTATATGTTGTGACGGAACATTGCTGGACAGTCACAAGCTCAGACAGACCTTTTGAACATGCGACTTGATATTTGGCGTTCAATGAAGAGGTGCAAAACAGATTTGAGGTTCCATCTTTGCGGACTACAGACTTTCTTCTTCTCTAAAAAAAACCTGCGGACATTCCTACAATGAAGACCACCAGCAACATCCTTTCTCTCTGCTTTCTTTCCCTTCCTACTACCAGAATCATCAACCTTTATTTGTGCCGTCGGTCTGGGGTTATGGTCTCCAAAAAGCCCCAAAACCTGAGTAGCTCAGTAGAAGCAAATGTCCAAAGCAACACCACCATGCCCAAAAAGGAACCCAAAAATCCATTCAGGCAATGGACCAAATCCTTCAGCGCGCATTAGGACGTGCGTCATCGCCATTTTCGTTGTTACCGCTGGTTGCCAGAATATCCTTTATCTGCGACCGAACCGCCAGCAACGCCCGAAGCTTCCTTTCCATAAGCATGTCCAACTCCTTCACATAAGTCTCAAACGAGACAGATCGGTCCGATTTTGCGTTTCCACCTCCACCTCCTTTCATGGTGAAGTTAACCAACAGCTTACTCTCCGTCTTGCCCAACTCCGTCATCTCCCGAATGTGCTGCCTGTGCGCACGCACCAACTCATCAACGACATCCGGATCAGATGTGATTGAGAACCCGTTGGATGCAGAGATGGCACCGCCTGTGTTGCCCAAGAGTCCTCCGTTGCCTTGACTGTCCGCGTTGGTGTTGCCTGCCGACTGTGCGTCACCCGAATCGAAGTTATTGTCATCCGTTTTGATTCCGTTCACGTTTGGACGTGGTTGAGGTGGTGGTGATCGCTGCCGTTGGTTGCTCCCCCGATTCGTGGACGAAGACGAGGAAGACATCTGTGGCATATATCCCGGCGGATTGCTGCTTCTGAGACGGGAGGACTGGTGATCGGCTTCCAGCGATGCAAAGGAACCATTGAGATCGTTGCCATCGTCGTCGTCGTCGTCGTTGTGATCTTCAATGTAATGATCATCGTGTTCATCGGCCAGGAGCAGGCTTTCAGGTGGGAACTCTTCATCGATCAACAATCCTGGATCGTCCTCATCGCTCTGAGGTTGCTCTTGATATAGGTATTGCATAGAATCATGATTATACTGTGGGGTATCTGGCCGGTCCGTCGCAATGTTGCTATCTCCTTTGAGTTCCTTGACACTGATTCCAGGCGTACAAAGGGTTAGATTTGTGAAAACTCTGTTGCTATAATGTTTCAATCATGAAGGCCTTACCGGTCCGCATAACGCAACGTATTTAGTGTATGTTCACTGTTGGATATATTCGGCGAGATCGTTGCAATCATGCAAGTACGCGAGTTCCTTTACCAAACACGATTCCGGATAAAAGCAACGGTCAGTTTAAGGGAGTGATGGTCTGAATCCAATGCACTACAATGTTGCTTTCGCTTACCCAATGAACGAGTCTTTGAGGACCTAATCATTCACATTTGGTTTGAGAAGACATGAATAATGGTGACTACTTGCCGCGAGATGAATATGAAGATAAGAGCCATGAGCATACCTGCGTCAACTTCGACTGTCTGAAAGGCGTGTGTTTTGAATCTTGATCCAGAGCTCGTATACATTCTTTCAGGGCAAGCAAACTCTTGTTGATTTCCGAACCCTCCATTCTTGAGGCGTTACAGTCCATGTTCGGAGGCGGAGTCCACGCAAGTGGGGTCAGATTAAATGTGAATTTCCATGACGGAGAGAAAGATGGCACAGCAAACACCGTAAGAAACGTTTGCAAGTCTCTTACCGAGTTTGCTTATCCGCGTCACCGCGATCAGCTCCTCTTTCACTCCCTGCTAAATCAATGAAACAGAATTTTCCTGTGCATTGATATTGGGCAAGAGGGGGCAGATGAAAGAGATCCATATGAGCTGTCCGGCACTGCATACAAATGTCGATTGAAAATCTTCGGTCGATCTCCAACGGAACAGTTCGAGGGCGTCTACCAACCTTGCATTTTCTGTTTCCCTGTCTTATGTTTCAAAACAATCTGCAAAATTGCATGAGATCGAGAGGAATCCGCGTTTGCGCCAGTAGCCCCTAACATGTGAAATCACACCTTTCGTGTCAGCATCAAGTTTGGTCACTTAAGTGCAATCACAAATCCAACCAAGAGGTACGCACCCGTGCTCCTTGTCGCATTCCCATGTTCAAATATCTGCATGAGGTGCTGCACATTATCGACTTCATGTTCCTGCAAGCCGGCAATGCACACTTGCTGCTTGCCATCCTCGCGGGCAAACAATCTTTTGCGGTTATTGAGGAGGTCGTAGAGGTGGCCTTGGTATATCTCGAAGAAGCTGACCCAAGCACTGAGGTGCGAGTACTGGCTATGTTTTAAAAGAGCAAAGATGTCACGGCCGGCCATGACGTAGAGGCCGTTCGACTCGTCGAGCATCGTATACGTTTTCCCACTTCCTAATGCAGAAAAGGTATTTGGGTAACGCCGTGAGTATGTGAGACTGCCTCATTTCACTTTAGCGATTGGTAGAAAATGCACCATACCAGTCTGTCCGCTTATGTAGCATGTGGTGAAATGCGCATTTTGCAAGTATTGTGAAAAAAAAAGTCAGCATGTCAGCAAATTCATGACCAAGAAAGAAAAACAAAGTCTCGTGAAAATTGGTTTACATACTAAGCGAAGCATGTTGCTTTCCCACCAGAGAAGATGTACTCAACCAGTGGCCATGCTGTCCGTTTGTACACGTCTTCATTGCTCGCATTCTCGTCAAACACCTCGTCGAAAACGAACGAATGCTCTTCGACGAATTTCGTCAAATCCACTTTAACTCTGCATCCATATCATGAATGGTGTCGATGCGTTTAGTGTTGCTGCTTCTTTTCAAACGAACATCCAAAGATAGTAAACCACAAGAGAGTGAGAATAGAACACACTTTGGTTCGTGAATCGAGATACATCTTCTGGCGTTAACAACGGCGATGTCCGCTTCGTTCCTCTTCAGTTCTTTCTTGTTTAAGGGTCGTTTCCGAACGCAAACCCGAATTCGGTCGTTGATGTCTGCGGGAGTCCGTCTTTCTAGGGTCTTGCTGGAACTTTCTGATTTCGTGGTAGGTATCCCGTATGCGTTCAACAATGGCCGTTTCCCCGGGGACGCTTGTGGATTGTTGTTCAGGATATTACTATTGATCACACTTGGCTGTGATGTGAGTGGAGGCTGTTGCTGATCTTGTAACGAGAAAGACTGATCCGAAGGGTAGGGCAGTCCGCCGATGCCACCGCCCGCACTCATGGATAGATTCTTCATGTGGCCTCGACGCGCAGCCTGGCTCTTCGGGGTCGGAGGTGATCGTGGTCCCGCAAGGCCTCCGCTTTGGTATCCATCCGCCGTGTACACATTAAGCTCGGCAGATCCGGTAGGAGACAATCGTCCATTTGAGCCACCGATGGTGTTGGATCGTCGCGATCTGGTTCTGTTGTGTAATGATTCCTGCTGTTGCTCCGACTGAGGTTCATCAGTCATTGGCAAACGAGAGACAGATTCCTGTGTTATCGAAAGCCGATGTTGACCACGAAACGGCGGGTCTATGGACGACGACCGGATGTTAGTGTCGCTGCCTGATTGGCGCAAGGACATGTCTAATGGGCCGGAACGGAGTGACATGTCCATCATAGGACCCCGAAGCGCATTTGGATCCAACGGGGGCCTCGTGTTCGACATATTTGACGCGTCCATGGACACCGGGCGCATCATGCCGTTGTTGATATCCGCTCTCTTCATCGAGGCGTCCATCGATATCGGTCGCGGAACAGCAGATCCTTCATATGACGGCACCCGCAACATGTTGTTCGTTGCATCCATGGAGACGGGGCGTACGATCGGGGCAGCATCAACTCGCAAACTATCAGGCATATTCACTTGCGACTGTATGGCTGCAGTCATGTGAGGTTGCATTGGCGGTGGTGGTTGTAGATGCGGCTGGAGATGAGGCGGAGCGTACTGCGTCTGCACGGGTGGCATGTGCATTTGAAGGTGAGTAGGAGGGGGCTGAAAGAGTTGTTGGGCCGGGATCTGGTTCTGATGCAACGGGTAACCGTATGGCACCGTCGTCGGTTGAGAAGTGGGTTTGGGCAGGAATGACATAGGGTTTGCGGCCATCCTATTGTCCCGCGAGCCATGAAGCATACCATCGCCGGAAAGACCGGGGAAATCACCTGGATGAAAAAACAAAGCTCTGGTCAGCTCAGGTCATTCAAGGAGGATGCAAAAGGGGAGTCCAGCTGTTCAAAAGCAATATGGGTCCTCACTTTTGAGGGTTTGTATCAGTTGAAACCTGTGAAAAAGCGGAGCAACAATCAGAGCGGAGCAATATTCCCAAAACGAACTAACAGAACAGTTGTGAGCGAAACAATATAACGAGAAGTCAGAGATACATTACAATCCTGATCATTACGGAAAAAGCATGAAACAAGCCAGGGCACAATTTAAGGAAAGATTTAATTAGCTTCAACCCGATCGAGAAACAGGGGGGACAAAGGACCGAAAATGAAAGGGATGAAAACGCACTTTTTCTATCCTCCATGCCAACTATTCCCAATGTACTGTAGTCCTGCATCGTCAGTTGTGTGAGCAGTTCGACGGAGTTGATGCCGAACGACATCAGATTGTCGTAGTATTGGTCTTAGTGAACAACCAAAGCAGATTAGTCATGATACATCTCTAGGAAGCAGGGGCGTATGGGGAAGCAGGAAAGACGAGGGGCACACCTAGTTCGGCATTTTTGAGGGTTTGCTGAAGTAGAGTTGTGGACATTGCTGTTTTTTCACGTTGTGCGGGCGGTGGGAGAGACTTCAGACGAGCGCTACTTGCAAGGACATCGGTGTGTAAATTATTGGTGGCACAAGACCTGGCACAAGACGAACAAAAGCCCTTTCTTTTGGTACAGGGCTTACCAGGGCGATGATGATTCTTGGACAAGGGCTTGAGGCAGAACGAATTTCCGGATCCTTGGAATCGAGCACAGATCAAACGTTTGTGCACGTAGTTGTTGAATACCACACAGGTAATGAGAAGTCTGCAATGTATAAGTAGAAACATCGGGAAATGGCGGGTGCGATGTCGGACTGTCGGAGTGCGAAATTCCTCTGAATAGAAAAATCTGAGGAAACAAACATTGCAATTGAATGCTAACTCTGAAGTGACAGAGAGTTCCGGTGCGATTACATCAACCTCCTGGTTCTCAGTCACATTTCTTGATTATTCTTTGCCCTTTCAATCGATGCTTTCTGCGGGTTTGGCCATATCTTTTTCATTTCCGCTTTGCGCGCGTTTTTTCATCCATTCCAAACAAACTCCAATTCAACTGTCATTGATACATGTCTAAAAAGAGATGCTTGACATATGGATGCAATCGATACATAAACGAATCCGTTTACCGCCATCTAATCGGAAATGCCTTCGGGTATCAGAAACAAATCAATGCGAATTACATATTGAAGCAAATAAACAGAAAATTGACGAATATAGCAAGCGAAAAGAAATCCCGGGGACGTGTACATTCATGAAGCTTGGTTCTCCGGTTTCTCCGTCATTTGATGGTTCATCGGATTCAGTGCAAGGATGCTAAGCTTTGGGGTGGGGTAGAAAACCGGCTGCACCCAAAAGCGAAAGAAGAGTGTAAGGGCATTGATTAGAAATCATGCGATTATTGGATCAAGGCCTACCGCTCAATCACCTGCTCTTACCAGCTGGCCCAGACTCTTCGATGGGGGCGGGAAGTGTTCGTTCAGGACATTTCTCGCAACTTTGCCATGTTCTGAAGCCGCGACCATGGCTCTTGGCGCTGCTGGCTGCTGTTGAGCCCACATGTTCATATTTGCGGGATTTACAACCTGTCGACTGGGGAGTATCATGGCAGTGGCATTTGTATTTCCTGCTTGGGATTGAGGTGATAGCGACGCGACTGGATATCCGTACAATTGAGGAGACGCTGTATACGGGACAAATGTCACCGGCGCATATTCAACGCGTTGATCCATCGGCGACCCCACCCCTTGAGAATCAACTGGCTGTTGCTGAATGAATTTTTGAAGATATGCTGGATACGGTGCAGCTTGGAATTCCAAATTCGGCGGGGGTTGAGCAGGAACTTGAGGTACGACCACAAACGTTCCAGTGGACATCATGGAGCTGCCGCCTGCAGGGATCCTTGATGTGGAGTCCACGACTGACGGCCCTGAAGTCGACATCTGCGTCTGAACATAAACAGGCGCATAGGGTCGCGGAATTTGCTCCTGTGCCGACTCAAATTCAGGACTTCCCATTATAGCACCAGGATACTGAGGTACAAGCACTGGAGAAGGTCCTCGCATTGAGACAGGATACCAAAGCGATGATGCCGGGAGTTCAGTGGAGGCTAGATCGAACCCTTGCTGAGCAGTCGTATAATCCAACATTTTCTGTTCCATGTATACTTGCTGTTGTGGTTGCTCAGCCCTTCTGTATGACGCCCCTTTGCCGCCTTGGTTTGCACCTGGCAGCGGATCCAAATGTACGGGAAGCATTTGGCGACCTTCTCGTCTTTGTTGTTGCATTCGCAATCGCTGGGCAAACGGCACCCTCGTCGCACGTCGTGATTTGCTCATGGACCAACTTGGCGATCGCTCCGTCGATGTTGAGGAGTTTGCCTCTGAATGTCCCGGACCATTGCTTAGGCCGTTCGGAATTCGAATCGGGACCGGTGGCGGAATGCCACGTCGAATGGTTGAGTACTGGGCCGCGTTCCTTGCGTTGAGGCGAGCTGCAAGCCGAGCTACGTTCATATCGCCGTAAGGTGGATAAGACGCGGGGTCGATCACATCCACGTACTTCTTCCTCAACCGCTGATATTCCTGGATCTTCTGACTTTGAAGGTACGACTTCTTCAGTCTCCTGACTTCCTCTTCCTGCTCGGCAGCCATATCCGCATCCATAAACTGTTCTGACACAGAAGGCCGCGACGAAGGAGCTGGGGAATCGGAAGCAGAACCAGAACCAGAAGACGAATCCCGTTCGTAGGTATTCAGATTCAGCCGCACGCTTTTGTTGGCACGCGGAGTCCGCCACTTCGATTCTGGTTGGGTACGCGATGGATGAGTTGTTGGCGGGTACGGAGCAGGCATCGACATCAAATCTTGCAAAGTTGCCTTCCTCCTTTTCTCAATCAATCGGAGGAAAGCACCTGAAGACGGCGCCGCTGGAGGTGCGACTTTGGAAACAACATTCTGGTGGGGCACTGGTCGATCTTGCTTCCTCAAACTCAAAGGAGATCGACTTTCCTTCGAGACAGCGTCCGTTGTGCTTGACTGCTGCTGGGGGTTTTGCAGGCCCTCTCCGGTGAGTTGAAGGGTTTCGATCTCTGCGGTCGGTGAAAAAATGCTGGGCTGATAATTCTGTTTTTGCACAACAATCGATGAGTTCCAGGGAGCTCGCCGGTGATGGCCAGCGAAATGATCCGGGAAAGCACCCGGTCCCGCAGGGTTGTGAACAGGCGCGAGACCCGGTGGTTTTGTGGGCTTAAGGAAAGACTTGTGATTGGAAGGTCCCTGGAAATCTCCATTTTGTGCTGGCGGTGCATTATCGAGTTTCTGTGCATCCTGCTTGGGTGCTTCAGGAAGAGGCAAATCAGCTTCTGATACATCGGCAATAGACGCTGCTGCAGAAACATGCTGCGAAAGTTTTCCTGTTGCAGGCGTCCCTATGAGTGAAGTGCTCTTGCTTTTGCCCTTCTGCTGGGTGACCTTTTCCGATTCTTCTGCTGGCGCGTTTCGCGCAGATGGATCGTCCGATTCACCTTCATCCTCATCCTCATTACCGTCAACAGATGCATCCACCTCTTCAGTTTTTCCCCCGAGTACATTGTCCGCTGCAGTGGTGCTTTTTTGCTGCTCTTGCCCTTCGATCCCGTTTTCGGTGTCCGCGTCCTGCTGACTATTCACTTCGTTTTCTAGAACCACCGGCACGGCCGTTGCGCTTTCTGGGTCCAATTTCTCAACTTTGGATTCATCCGAGTCAAGCCCCGGTTCGTCTGCAAACGCATTTTCTACTTCGGTTTGCGTTGGTTGGCTCGAATCAGGATTGGCTCCCACATCAACACTTTCGCTCGCTTCCGATGCATCTCGATTCGAAGATATTTCTTCGTTGCTCTCCTGCGAGATATCGCGCCGCGAGGATGTCGTGCTTGATGTCTTGGACGTGGATGAAACCTTTGACTTCGAGCCAAGATTCACCCTGGAGGAGGCCTTCGACTTCGAGTCGCCAAGATTCACCGTAGAGGAAGCCTTCGACTTTGATCCGCCCAGGTTCAACGTGGACGAGAGGTTCGACTTTGAGCCAAGATGCACCGTGGAGGAAGCCTTCGACTTCGATCCACCAAGGTTCAACGTTGACGAAAGCTTCGAAAGAGAGCGTGAAATTTCGGCAGGCTGAGGCCGTCCTTCGACAACCTCGCCATCTTGGCCTTCGTTTCCGTCAGTTTCTGTGACCTGGAGCTCATCAACTGCTGGTGCTTCGGTGTCGATCTTGGCCTCTTCTAATATCCAATCAAAAAAAGCAAACAAAGGGATCATGATTACGTGATGCCCTCTTTGACAATAACACCTGATTGAAAACGAATCAACAATTACGAATGTCTTTGATGGGAAACAAAACTTACCTGCTTTTAGATCGGCGGTAGCAGTCTCCTCGACGGACGACGACTCTTTCGACCCTTCGTCATCTGCGTTTAGTGCGGGCTGCTCTTCTGCTTCATCGTCTCGAGTAGTAGCCCTGTCTTCTTGGGATTCCGCAGTTGCTGAAGGCTCTTCACGTTCACGTTGAGGTTCGTCGTCCGAGGCGGCGGCGGCGTCACTCTCTTCTGGCTGATCAGGTAGAGGTGCGTTTTCCGGATCCTGCGATTCAGACTCCTCTTCATCCTTTTTCTCGGGCTCCTCAGTGACGTCTTCTTCCGTTTTCTCTCCTTCCGCTTCAGGCTGCTGTTGCGGTTCCTGTTGAGTCTGCTCGTTCGACGCTTTTGTTGTTTCAGAGATTTGTGCTGCTTCTTCCTGCCCGTCGGTCGAATCTGCTGAAACAACTTGGGCTTCTGACGCTTCTGAATCCTGAGGCTGATTTTCCGGCAAAGGATCCACATTTGCACTTTCCTGCTCTGATGAATCTGCGATGTTCTGTGGTGCTTCAGCCGGCGACTCTTCTTGTGACTGGGGGACTTCTCCCGTTTCCTTCACTTCCCCATGTTGCTCCGCGTCTTTAGCATCCTCTTCCTTCCCCCCATCACGAATCTCAGTACAAAACATATTCACAAAACTCCTCCTCAGGGTTTGGCAAAGTGATATCGCAATCTCGAGAGCTGGTTGAGAGTCAAGAGGGATTTGAGCACCATCTTGGTCAACGTACTCCAGCTTCAGCCGAGGCTGTTTTGATTCACGTTGTTGATCCGGTTCGTCAGTCGCTTGCTGGTCAGGAAAGAACGCGGCTTCGATGCGTTGCAGGAGCTCCGGATATGTTGTGGTTAAGTCTGTGACGATCAGTTGCGATTGAGAGCCTAGGTGGCATTTGAACCATATCTGGGAGGGATTGGTTTCTATGATCGTTGGTCGGGGTTTAAGAATCACGGAAAAAGGGAGCAGATCCAGTTAGTTCGAAATGTCACGGATATTTTACTACCATCAAGGGTGGAAGAAACGGTGCATCGTTTGGAAGGACAGAAAATAACCGAACCCAATGCGGCAATCTGAGCGTAACATGCACATAAAACATGGGAATGTCCACGATGAACTTCAACACGGTTCTCTCCTATTACCTCCTTCCGACATTGTAGTTGGATCTGTCGATTCCATGTTCGAATCAAGCATTGGTGCGATTCGTTCACAAAAATCTTGGTTCATAAAAGTGCTTTTAGTGATTGTACGATTATGCAGCAAAGGCATTGTGCGAAATGTCAGATGGATCATACCTTGAATAACGCTGCGGCGAGTTCGGCGAGATTTCCACTCTTTGCGCGCTAGGGCGAAAATCGCACTGAGAATTATAAAAATCTTTTTGAAAGACTTTCAGATGGTTCTCTTCACGCTTACAAACTTAATCCAAGCTATTTTTCTTTTGCCTTGCCTCAAAGATGAATATTTTCTCTAAGTCACTCTCACTTCTATCGGGCTTCTCTCGACTTCTCTGTTCACGTGCGCGCGCCCCTACTCGAAGCTTGATTGGCCCAAAAACCCTTGAGTTTCCAATCACGCTCAGAATACAGGGCCCCGACATTTTGCTCCTTTTTGCGTTTCTCTTGCTCTTGTTCTTTTCTTTTTCATGGCCGCCAAGCATGCAGCACTACTAATGAGCAAAGAATATACAAAAGAGGCAGTAAAAGAGGCGAGTACTTCGGTCGTGTGTGTTCAAAAGGCACAGATCCAGCTGTTCTATTCAATGTGTATTGTGTGCGTGGTGAAAAAGGGTATCGAAAGATCTAAATGATTTTGAACATTACTCCTAACCCTGGCTTATTCAACATCGAAAACAAGTTCTTGTGGTTGGTTATTTTGTTCAGATCTTGTTTCGAAACCATTTCGAACCCATTCAAATCGCGGCCAAATCTGTTGAAGTGGTTATGGAAGGGAAACGTAACAGGGGTTAGAAGCTCACAACAGCAGCCTACGTCACTCTTCCACCCAACCCGATGCCAATGTGTTGTGAGAAAACTACCTTGCACAACACCTTCCCCCGTATTAAACCCATAGGTACCGGACCGTAGTTCCGTGAATCTGTGGAATTGGAGAAATTATCTCCTTGAAGCCAAATGTGTCCTTTCGGCACCTGAAATCCAGAAAAGCATAAATGTTCAAGGATCACGATCTCGGCACAGCCTCCAGTTTTCTTGCAACCAGTTTATTGTCAAGGGCTCGTGGGTTGAGTTCAGGTCCTTACCGTTATTAGCGTTCGCTCTGACAGTGTTGGATCCTCATATATTCGATCACCCGGCTTCAAAAAAAACCCACCAGAAAGAATGCCACATCGTGAGCAAACATGACAACGTGAAGATCAACATCAACACAAACCTCCACCAAATCGGAACTTCTCCACGCCACCTCCCAATATCTCATTTACGACCATACCAAGCCAAGCACCCGTTTACAAACAATCCGTTGCGGATTCGCAGGAGACACAACAACAACCACATCGCCCAGCGCCAGTTTCCGCAAACGCCATGATATCCGTTCAACAATCACCCAGTCGCCAAAAATGTTGAATGTCGGGAGCATGGAAGGTCCTATGCACTATAATCGATGGGATTTGGAGGCCAATATTTGTCAGGGGTGTTTTTCCAAGTGGACGTGATCGCGGGGAAAGGTGTGCGTCAACAGGATGTAGGAATGAAAAGAGAAACAGGATTGATTTTATTTTTATTGAAATGGATAGATGTTGACTACAAATACAGAGATTTTCTCGTGCTCGAACAACAGAGAAATGGTGGTTATCTAGGTTGCAATCTCAAGGTCAACAAATGGCCTCTGTGTCAACTATGCAGATGAAACTTTCCCGGAAAAATCAATCGCCGCGTTTTCTTCAGAAACTCTCCGGAATCCGCAATTAGTGCGAAATGACCCCAGCCGAGTCCCCTCAGCATCATCCAACCCCTCCCTCCACGCAAGTTTTCGACCGCCTTTCCATGTTCTGCCATTGGAAAAAACTTACCATAGTCACCTCCATTACGTATGTCTGGAGTAAGACGGTTGCGCACGCCGCCTGCGCGGCCCAAAAGCCGAATCGCCCGATCGGTCGAAGTTTTGGCAAAGTGGTTCGCAGAAAGCTCGGTGATGTGAACATATTTTGTGTAACTATGTCACTAGATCACCCTGCAGCAAACAATCTCTCAAGAGGGGAGAACGCTCCGCTCCAAGACATTTCGACAATGTCGGCAGAGGGATCCTGAGAGGGCTCCAGCTGCTGTTATAGAAACTTCAACAACTCGTCCCTTTTAATGCGCTCGCTGAAGAGGTCCTTCTCAGTCCGCTCCACCCACTTTGGATCCCAGACATCTAACATCGAGCGACATCTTTCGGCGAGTGCATGGGAGGAAGTTGATTCAGAGTCGTCGGTTGTCGGGTCGACCGCGTTCATATCAACGTCATAACATGAATCAGGTGAGGTGGCGGTGAAGACGGGGGTGCTGTTCTCGTCACCAGACGAGTTAGGTGAGGGGGGAAGCTGAAGACGGGGGTGAGTGTGAGGTTTTCCCCGTCAAAGTGACTGGGGTGATGTTCTCACCAGACGAGTTAGGTGAGGGCCCCCGTTTTCAGCTTCCCCTTCACCTAATTCGTCTGGTGATGAGAACAGCACCACAGTCACTTTGACGGGCCAATCCCCCGACTCACCCTTCACTTCAGCTTATTGAGTTGGGGTGTCGTTCGGCAAAGTGACTGGGGTGCTGTTCTCGTCAAAAGACGAGTTAGGTGAGGGATACGCTGAAGTGAAGGGTGAGTCGGGGGATTGGCCCGGCAAAGTGGCTGTGGTGCTGTTCTCATCACCAGACGAATTAGGTGAGGGGGAAGCTGAGAACGGGAGTGAGTTGGGGGTTTCGTTCAGCAAAGTGATTGTGGTGCTGTTCTCGTCACCAGGCGAATTAGGTGAGGGTGAAGCTGAAGTGAAGGGTGTAGAAGTCGTGTCCGTCAGATCGCACAAATCTGCGTTGATGATCGTTCCTTCGTTTGATACATTAGGCGGCCTAACACCACCCAGATCAACCTCGTCGACGTGAATCGATACGTGTATGCCTACAGGACACTGATGCTGGACGGCCTTCACGTTGCTGACAATAGTGTCGGCATTAGTCTCACTGCGGCCATCAACCTCATTCGACCTCGCGTTGAGATTCCTGATTGTCCTCTCATCAGGAATAATGAAGTTCGCCTTTGATGCATGGGGAGGCCTCTTTGGCTGGCCCGGCTCGTGAACATAATCAGCAAACAGGGACCCTCAAGTGACGAACAGGTTTCCCACCCGCCAGATTGTAAAAATTCTGCCAGAAGCGCATCTCGGTATTGGAAAATGACGCTGCACCCCCCATCCAACTCTTCACCAGATGAAAAGCGTACTGCGTGCAGCAAAATTCGTAACAGATCCCTGACGGCTTTACGTGATCGTGTTCGAAGGCCCGCAAGATGTTGAGGACCAGGTTTCGAGAGCCAAATTCGGCGACTTTGGGCCGAAAGTGTAGGCTGCAGAGACGGACGACTTCCTTCAACTCCTTCTCCAACGCAGAAGTGCCATTGACCCCGATAAGCAAAAAGCGATTCAACTGTCCGAGACAAATGTGTCTTCTGCCTCGTGATTCGGTCGATCGTGGCGTTCTTTTTGAACCGCATCTTCACCAACTTTTCCTTCGACTGCCGATTCGCATCCTCCAACTGACTCTCCAACTTCGCCGATCGGGCATTCAAAATCCCGAGACAGATTTTTGATATGTAAGTCCCTCTGCTTCAGCTCACTGACCAACCTCGTCACTTCAAGAGATCAATATGACTTCGATGACACTTCTGCCTGACCACTGTTCCCACCGTTGGTGGATACTCGCCGAAATCGCTTATGTGCCGATTGAGGAGACGTTCCCTGTTACCAACTGTGGTTGACTCGAGACCCTGCAAAGAGGGGGTGAATGTTGTAGCTACGAGAATAAACACGGTAAATACAGATGTATGATACTAATGGGCGGTTGATGTAGAGAAAAACAAAAAATAGAGCAAGTGCCTGGGACAGCCGACATCGCATACACCAGGAGCACTTCTGCCAGATTCATACACGCATTGCGGCGTTCAAGATCATCGCACTCGTCTTTATCAACCCGCCCGGTAAGTCGTGTTCTCAAGAGACCGTGTCCGAGTCCAGTGCTTGTCAACAGATACGTCAGCCCTTTCGGCATTTCTATTACTGTCAACCTCGGATTGCCGACCTTATGCGATATCTTAACGACATGCACACCATTTGAAGCGGTGGCACCCGAAGGTACTTTGAAGCCGAACGCTTTCTTAATGCGACTGACATCGTAATAGGCACGGGAGCACCACTCCGATTTAGGGGTGCCCTCCGGAACAACTTCCGCCAACACACACCCCTCCCCATCGCCCAGAGTAAGAGGACGGCCCCCGAATTCGAAGTAGCGTCCAGTGTACGTAAACGAAGCTCCAGCACTCGACGCTCCAGCAACCCATTCGGAAGGGGGTAACTTGTTCGTGGCATCGGACGCGACGGACTTTTTGGTGTTGTTTCGAGGTTTCTTTGCGGACTCAGGTTGAGTATGAGGAGGCACGTTTGCGTCGGACATCCGTTTTCGCGTCTTCGGGACGCCATCGGGACCAAACGTTACCACATGGAAGGTGGTCTTCTTCTGTTCGCTCATACTTTTTGTTCAAGTGCTGGTTCAAGTGCAGCGACGAAAGCGAATCGGAAAGGAAACCAAGTTCCAAGTTGTCTTATGAGGAACAAGGCAGCAGGTCATGGAAGGACTTAAAAAAACGCCTCCAGATGCTTCAATTCACGCAGCATGCAACTTCACATTAGCATTTCAAAAGATCTCTTGACTACATTTACTGTGCATTTACTGAAGTAAAAACCCATGCGGTCAGCACAATTCGTTCATGTCAAACCTCTGCAACAACAACAGAACAACACCGACTTTTCGGACTTTGATCTCAACACCCCTACAGCAGAACCGCACCTATGTTCCACACAAGTAGAATTGCATGCACCCTTTGCAGCCTTGGGCGCCCAGACTGGTGTGGAAGGCATTTCCAATGGCGTTCTCAGTCACGCTCTGAGCAGTCTCCCTGAGTGGCACTTAAGGACTTTCGGAACGCCAGGGATAGCGCTCTCACCGGTCATCGCCTTGCTCTTCGTCATGTGCGGGGGTTCTACGCAGGGGTTTACGCTCAACTTCAATGCCGCCTGACCTTTTCTAACATACCAGCGCCGCGCAGAACGCTCCACCTGTCGCCAAAACTGTCGCATATCTCAATGTTTATCAACGAAAACACGTCTCATTTGTATGAAAAAGAAAAACAAATACAATCCATCTAGAATATCAGGTCATAATCAATCGAAAACAAGAAGAATAAAAGGGAGAAAACGAGATAGGTAGTCCAGCATAAAAAAAAAGAAAGCGGGGCAAAATCCCCAAAAATGAAAAAAAAATCGTGCGTATTGTACATCGCTTCCCATTCCATGAGTGTGCGTGGTGCTTTTGTACAAAAGGCAGGAGATCAAAGGAAAAAAAATCAAAAAAGGAAAAAGGTGCGAAAGATGAAGGTGGGGTGGGAAAAGAGAAAGGCGCAAAGGCGCCCTTCAACCCCGACACCTCTCTCCCTTATTCAATGACCATTGTCCTTTTCAAACCCGAAACAAAAAAGCCTTAGGAATGCTTAGTGATACCAAGTGACGAAAATGTCAAGTCAGAAACCTTAAGTTAAAAGACGAAAAGGGATGGAGGAAGAAGATGAACCACAGGAGAGACGCCTGATGTGATCATTACGACGACTGTGTTGCCGGTGGTGCTTCGGTATCTTTCGTCGGTTCCTTCATCATCCGATCCTGCGCCATTCCTTTGCCCCCATCTCCATTACTGCCACCAGCATCACTACTCTCCACCTGCTGCATCTGCAACATCTTTTCTTCATCTTCATCATCCACGATCAACCCCTGCGGTTGTTGATGTTGCAGCTGTTCGCCCATACTTTGCGCACTGTTGGCCCGTGAGTGCATACTCTTCTCTTGATTTGGGTCAACAAATCCCTTGATGGCTCCCTTCATGAACGACAAGAAGCGGGCGCCGTACCATATGGGGTTAACAGCGGAGATCTTTTTCTGTTTGTATGATGAGAATGGAAGTTGGAGCGAAGGGAGTGGGTGAGCAACAATTATTCGGTGGAAATCTTAGTGTGACAAGGGAGGGAACCTTCTTCTATCTTACCTTGTCGGCACTCAAACTCTTGAAGAAATGCTCGATCTTCTTGGTGGCGTCGTATTTGGTGAAGATGTCGATAATACCGACGTAGTAGATGGTAGGGAGTGGTTCGTCCTCTTCATTGGTGGCCTGGAAACCGCCCTGGTCTTGGTAGAAAACAACATGCCGCCGCCTGTCAATGATTGTGAACGATACGAAAATGTGACGATTGGTTAGGATTCCCAACGGTCTATCGAATCAAATGAAGCCATAATTATCGGCGCGACCTGTTACGTACTCTTCCGGCGTTTCATCGGGCAACAAGGATCCACTCGTGGTACCTGCAAACAACCCGTCCGACCCATCCGAAATCTTGCGCATGATCGTACTGCTTCTGCTTCCCCTCTTCTTCTCTTTTTCGTACGCGCTTGTGGATCGGGCTAGCGTCTCCGGGTTGGGCTCGTACACTGACAGAGTGTTGTCACGGATGTTTTCCTTGTTCCCTTTGACCATGTCATGGATACCCACAAGAAGAGAGTAATCCATAATCTTTTGCGACACGAGGAACTAGGGAGGAGAAATATCACGACGAACATTAGCCACCGGATCCATCAGCCGAAAAGCTCGCCACCGGAAAGGAAGGAATTCATGTGGAAGGTGAACCTACCGTGACATCCTTCTCCATCTGTTCAACCAGGACCCCCCGTTTATGCGGACCCAATTCCAATTTTCGTTTCCTCCCTTCCCAATTCAAATCCTTCAAAACCGCACGAGGATTGTTCTTCGCCTCTTCCTCAGGGAACATTCTACCGATCGTGCTCCCCTTCAAATCGTACACTTCATGTATATCCTTGTTGGCAGGGAACACGTTACCCATGACCACGAAGTGGATCTTGCGGTTTCCAGGCAACTTGACACGGTGAAGGCCAAAAATTCGGGAGAGGAGGGTATTCGGGTTGGTCCGGATATGCTCGTAGTACTGCTTGAGGATCTTGCGGAGGAATTTGTGCTCGGAGTGATGAACGGTCTTGATGATGAACCGGTAATCTTGACTGGATGTTTGCGACGAATTAATTTCGATGGTTGAAGGATTCGTCGGTAAATGTTCACGTGGAGATGCAAATGTACAAACCTGAAGTAGAAGAAACTTCCACTTTTCCCCGGAGAACCCAATTCAGATAACACGTATTTCCCTGTTAAAGAGAGCTAATGGCGAGAAACTTCTGTTAGCTTCACACATCTGATTGTTGAGAGATGTAAGTAGAAAAAAACTTACAAGGTACTCGGCAGGGTCGACACGAAAACTCTCTCGGATCATTCGGAATACCCAAGGTGCATAATCCTTAAATTTGAAGTCGTATTTGGATGAGGGCGTCATTTCGTTGCCGGTCCTGTAATGGAGATATGTAATTTCAGCGTTGGCCAGGAATCCCTGTTGGCATGCAACCAAATGCTGTCTTTTCACCATGGGCGACAAGGAAACTTACACATCGAAGGCCAACTTGTGGGCAGCCGCGAAGTCCGCATCAGTAAGTGGGCGTAAAGGCTTCGCATTGCACCGCGAAACCGATATCCGAATTCCCGTCAACATATCATACATGAGCATGAAATTCACATGCCCCTCCTTCACCGGTGTCCCAACAAGCACTTCCTTTTCTGACTTTTGCCGCCTCAACACCTTTTTCTGCGGCTGCTGTTCGGCAGGGATAGCGGTTTCTTTCGGTTGTGGTTGTGTCGAGGCATACGGTCCCGTCAACAACTCTCCACTCCCCGCAAACGTATGCCGTCTGCTCAAAGGCAGGCCACTCGCAGACCTATCGGCACCGCTGCCCCTGATGATTTCACTCGATGACCGTGGGATGGGTGCGATGCCTTCTGATACTGATGCGGCATCGTTTGGCGAGTGAGGCTGCTCATTCCATCTCGATTTCGCATCCATGGATGAAGGGGCTGCGTACGAGTTTGGTCGTTTTCTGGAGAGGTATGCCGAGCCATTCAAAGACACTTCGAAGGCAGAGGAGTCGGTGGTGGTGGTGGTGTTCGGAGGTGAGATTTCCATGTCCATAGAAGTCGCAGGTTGGGCTGGACTTGAGGTGGTGGTGGTCGCGACTATGTCGATGACAGCAACTTGTGTGGAATCCTCGTGTTGAGGTGATGATGTCGGTACTGAGTCCTTCATGGAAATAACGCTGTCATCTTTCGGAACTGGCGTAGTATTGACGGCTTTTGAAGCGGTGAAGATTGTTGTTGCGGGGTTGGCTGTTGGAGGGTGATCGATAGCGCCGGAGTCTGAAGCGGTGATGGCCATGAGAGCTAGTTGAAAATTCGGGTGTTCGATTTCAAGTGGGGTGGTTTCTGGTTCAAGCTTGAAGGAAGAAAAGAATACCGGGCAAGTGTTAGCGCTGTCCAACTGTGAACCACACACAGATCAAGTGTGGGAGAGTGTCCCGTTCGTTTTCCCAACCGTGACCAAAAAACACCTTCCACAGCCATCTGTGTGACCATGCATCCCACATGCGACTTTTGAAAGTGGGCGACGGAAATGGTGAACTTGCTCTGACTTCTGCTTACCTTTTTCTTCTTCAAGTTTACTATGAGGTGATCCGATGGAGAGTAAAACTATGAGGTTGGAATCGGTTTCAAAATTCGTTGCTATGAGGTTTGTTTCAACAGTTTTCACAGGTTTTCAAAGGATGAGGTCTCGAAAAGGAAGCTGTAAATCAATCCGGAACGAGACGAGAGGAAGGTTGGTGGTCAATCACAGCGGTCAACGATATGGAACAAGTTCGAGGAAACCAGCAACAGTTGTAGGTGGGAGAAAAGGAGACGCCATAATTTGTGCATGGAAGACACCCAACGCGATACTGACAAGACCCTTCTGAAACCCCGTCCGTCATATGTTTCCAGCAACGCCCCATTTCCCAAATCAACCCATCTCTCATCCTTCCCCACTTGCGCAAAAACCCAGCGACTTACCAAGTTCAAAATATTGAGGTCTTCGTTAAAAAATCGAAAAAAAGGGCCGTTGAGGGCGAAGAAGAAGGAGGAGATCAAAAAAAACTATGAGGTGCTATATGTAGAACAAAGAACAATAATAGTGTTGAGGGGTTGCGGGAGGTCGAGGTTTTCTGGTTTCGACACACCCCCAGGGGCAAGTTGGGTGTTTGAGGTAAGTCGTCACTGATGAGTGGGAACCCAGGGGAAACGAAAATGTGTTGGGGGGG
>JADGJF010000328.1:0-23517 GCA_027596845.1 Quaeritorhiza haematococci | reverse complement strand
CGTGCCAGAGTTATCGGATTCGCCCCAAGTTGCCTGACCCGGAGGTGTTATAGATCTTACTTAACTACTATACTACTCTGAAGCGTGAAGCAGACCTCTGAGCAGACCTCTGAGCAGACCCAAGACTCCTTACTCCTCTTTACAGACTTGGAGCAGCTCCAGAAGTGAGCGGAGTTTCAAATCCAGAAATGCATCGATTGGTCAACGCATATCACAGATCTTGCACACAAAAGAGACCGCCTGCCAGTGAAAGCACGCCAGGTTTTTACCAACAAAGTGACGCACAACAACACACACGCCTGGGCACCTGGGCACTTTGAAAATCACAAAATGCTTACCTACTCCGGATGAGACAAACGAACCTGACGGCGAACTTCTGAGAGGCGAACTGGAGACAAGGCAGGAGACGAGGGGCGCTTCACAACATAAATCGAAAAGCTAATAAACCATGTCTGAACCTCTGCAAATCGATTGTGGGCGGTCCGCTCGGTCCGGCGGGACACGGCGATCCATGGATTCTAATAAAACTCCGAGATGGTTGGCCTCCGGTTGGCCTGCCGGTTGGTCAGAGTCTGTGACGCGCGAATAGGCTCTGAACAAAGCTCGTCTCGAAGATGTTGAGTTCGAAGTTGGTTGCAGCGCTTCTGTTAACGATGCTCCCGTTGAGCACTGCGTCGCCGCAACGGTTCAACGGTTGTTTAGACGAGATGGACCACCAGGTTAGCGTATGCTCTGATCCTACATCGTGATGGTTTTGCCCGTTTGTTGTCTGTTCTGTCTGTTCTTGATTCGAGGACTGGAACTTGCGTCATTGACTTGCCCCAGAGGAACCTTTGCCGCTGGAAATGTGTGCCAGCCATGTACAGAAGGATGCGATGCGTGTACAGATGCGACAAAGTGTACCGACTGCTCGCCTAACAAAGGGTTGAGTAATGGCACCTGTGTGGATTGTGCCGAGGGTTGTGCGGTGTGTGCGGGACCGTTCATCTGTAGCAGGTGCATACTCGGCCGGTTCAAATTGAACAACCAGTGCCTGCAATCGTGCCCTGAAGGAACGGTTACTGAAGGAACCAGGTGCAGAGGTATGATTTGTTTGTCTGGTCGATAGTCTCGCGGTGTGTTGTGGAATTGCTGGTCTAATTCTCTCAAATCCATCTTGACTTACTCCTATGTTTCTGCATCAATCCTCCCCGTTGGAAACTGCCCTCTGGGATGTTCAAGATGCAGCGAAAGCAACCCCCAAGATTGCTTAGCTTGTTCCCCGGGCTTTGTCAAGGACGGAAGCAAATGCGGTACACAGTGCGCACGGACGACGGGGATCGAGATAATAGATGGCGAATGTGTTGGTAAGGTGTTCATTGCTCTCACAAAGGAAAGCTCCGCTTCCCTTCCTTCGTTCCTACGTTTCTGCATTTCGACTCAATTTATTTTTCACGGTTTCCTCCTACATATTGATAAATACGAGATGCGCACAGTTGCCCGGATGTGCGAAGTGCGAAGGCAACACATGTACAGCCTGCAAGAAGAACTTTTTCCGAAATGGAAACCAGTGTGTCGCGACGTGCCCCAGGGGAACCGTTGCGGAAGACGACCAATGTGTTTGTGAGTATTGGCGATAAAAGAGAGGGAGTGAGAGAAACGGACAGTCAGGAGTGTCTTCAGCGATGACTCGTTTCGTTTCGATGATTTCTAATATGAATATTTCACTTTTGGCGTTTGTTTCCATTCAAAGCAATAATTACTCCGGATCCTACTAATGGTTGTCCTTTGGGGACCTTCCTCTCAGCTGGACGTTGCGTAGACTCCTGCCCAGCGAACATGGCCATCTCCGGAAATAAGTGTGTGGATCGATGTCCCCCTTCGTCTTTCGAGATTACATCCGGGGACGATCGACGTAAGTGTTAAGGAAATATACCGCCGCCACCTGGAGAAGCGTTCTGCGCAGCAGAAGCAGGAAACACTACACTGGGTAAGAAATACATGGGATCCCAAGCTCATTGTGTTTCGCTGAAAGGCGCACTTCTTTTCTTTTTTTGAATTATCCGTTGATGAAGCTTTAATCATTACCTATCTTCATGAAACTAGGAAAACGAACGTCACGTTCATAGTATGCGAGACAATCAGCTGGTTTCCCCCTCGCGCGCTTCATTTTCAACAAGACAACATGCTCAACAGAGAATCAAGCGTTCTTATCGAAAACGTTTGGTAAAGCTCTTTCGACGTTGAGACTCATGCAGAACGATGTCAACGCCACTTTTGCAGCCGCATCCGCAGACGAAAAGCTCCCAGCCAGAAGCAACATAGTCCTGGCGTTCGGGGGCCTGAACATGAGATTGGCCCGCAAAGTGCGAGCATGCGTGAACCACATCGTCGGCAAGTTGGATGACACAATCATTAAGATAAATGTCTCGGATTGTCAATTTACAGACGGTGCACTTGGAGGAGCTTTGGCGGGTGCGGTGGTCGGGAATAAGTCGGCGGAGCATGCGGAGTTGAAGTTCTCTAAATCATTCTTCAGATTATGTCCTACCACAGGTCTGAATGATTGGACATTCCCACTGGCGTCTACCACAGTCATACATGAGCTCTGAGCAACCTTCAATTTCATATCTCGGTTTTGAAGCATGGCGTCTTTCCCAAGTTTGGCGAGGATCCAGAGGGGAAAACGGAACTATAATATAAAGGACTTTGTGAATACAGAAGGTGGTCGGAGGTCAAGGTACAATTTGTTTTGACATATATGAGATATGTATAGGATATTTATAAAAGATTTGTAGATATGATGTTATCATTTGAAACTGAAGGTGATTGCGGGGTTTCGCGTCTGGTAAACTGTCGTCTTCCGTTTCTGACACGGCGGCGAAACCACAGATGCACTACGGAGAGTGTAGATACCGGACATATCTCAAATCTGGAAACTGAGAGTTCATTCCTTGTTCGGCTGTTCAATGACCCGCACTACTCCCAGCCCAGGACTACCACAATACTACACCGTGACTTATACCACTGTAGGAAGTCCCACCGCCGCAGTGTTCGGGCTGCTCTCGTGCAGATGCGGTGGGCGGCTGGTGTCATAAGTATCGTCGACATCCCTCTCAGTGGAGGGGAAAAAAGAACACAATGGGAGAAAGAGTGGACTTGCGCACATGCATGAAAAGCGTTGGGGATGTTGCGTTGTCCATACATATATATAGCAAAGCGCAAGAGAACAAAAGAAGCTTGAATCCACACCTAACCCACACCATCACCCCCCAGCTTGTAAGGAAATCGACTACTGGTTGAGTACTTTTTTGCACCGAGTTGTGGCGAGAGCATGTGCCTGCCCAGAAACAGAGATTCAAACGCACACCCACGTCGACCGAGTCCTCCAAGCGGCCCCCTAAGTCAGCCCCCAAGTGACGTCCACTGAGCATCCACTAGGTATAAAGTTGCGGAGTTTCAATTTGTTTCAGTCCCACAGTACTAAAAGTCAACGTTTGACAGATTTTGTTGCATGAGACACAAGAAATGGAAATGGAAAACCGCGCCGGTCACGGTGATCACTTCTCGCCTAACTTCTCGCACTTGACTCAACCCAGCAACCCAGGACTCAACCGGCCGTTGACCACGGCGCAACTCAAATCGGGCAGCCTTCCACTTTCGAATAAATTGCAAATGTACCCGAGGCCAACTTTGGGGCGGCGTGCTGGGCGGCGAGGGCGCTTGAGGAAGTTGAGGACACAAGGTGGAAGAGTTTGAACAAGACCAGCAGTTCGTTTACGTGGTTGGGTAGCAGGCTGGGTACTAGCAGGTCTGGCGAGATGCGGCCTAGGACACGCCGATACTGAAATAAAAGTCCAGTGGATACAGGGAGCATGGTGACATTCGTATAGATCTCCGCAATGCACATTACGAAGACTTTGAGTTTGGAGTTCGTCGCTGGTCTTCTGTTGGCGGCCCTGCCACTGAGTGCTGCAGCGCCACAGAGATTGAATAGGCGAGAGGGACTACCAGGTAAGCTCAACTCACCGCAACCATTGTTCTGGTGTAGGTTCTGGTGATTCGATTTCGGTTCGTTGACTCTGACAATTTCACATCAACATATCGGACGTATATAGGAACTGTGACGGTAAACACCACAACGGATTTCTCCATCGTCTTCGGCAGCCTGGCCCGCGAACCCCGACAAATCGCATGTCCTGGTAACGCCTTCATCACAAACCTTTGCGGCATCCAGTCGGACAGAACAACCGCAAACTTCGCCCGGGTTTTCGGACTCGGTTTCATATCACTTAAATGCTCAGACGGCACCTTTGTCGATCCGTTCGGCATCGGAAACGGCCAGCACTGTCTCAATCAGCCGGGGGGGTTCACTAAAATCGGCATAGGACATGGAAGTTTTATTGATAGGATTCGTGACATCAACCTGCCCGATGGAACCAATCCGCAGAATTTTGTGGGGAATTTGGGCGGGGATATCAACAATGTCGTTGCTCCGGTTTCGGGGATGAAGTTGGTATCGCTCACGATTAGTTACGGACATTTTCTGAACGATCCGGCGCACCAAGTTACTTTTTCCTTTCGTAAGTGGGTTGCCTGAGGACCACAGGCAAATCAAAATGAGAATGTGGTACATTCAACTATGCCCTCGCTCGCACGTCTAATGCCAGATTTTCCTTCTTTTCTTCTGTCAACCTTTTCAGGCGTGACCTGCGCTGACCCAAAGTGTCTCGAATGCGCCGCTGGCCCGAATACCTGTTCCAGATGCGCCGACGGGAGCTTCCGTGACTTGAGAACAGGAACCTGCGTCGCCTTTTGTCTTGGGGGAACGTTTACCACCGGAAATGTGTGCCAGCCATGCAAAGAAGGATGCACCACGTGTACAAATGCGACGAGCTGTACGGCCTGTCCGATTGATAAAACCTTGAAGAATGGGCAGTGTGTGGATTGCATTGAAGGTTGCGGGGCGTGTTTCGGACCGTTTATTTGCACTGGGTGTGTACCGGGGCGGTTCAAATTGAATAACAAGTGCCCGCAGACATGCCCGAAAGGAACGGTTACCGAAGGAGATAGATGCAGAGGTATGAATTCAAATGAGGATTATTGGACCCGGAAGTGAATTTTGAGTTCGTGGTCAATCAACTCATTTTTCTTTTCTGTTTCCACATTAGTGCTTCCTGTTGGAAACTGCCCTCTGGGATGTTCAAGATGCAGCGCAAGCGACCCCAAGAAATGCTTGGATTGTTCTCCCGGCTTTCTTAAGAAGGGAAACGTCTGCGATATAGCATGTGAATTTTTGTCGGGGATCAATGAAGTAGATGGCGAATGTGTCGGTACGTTACTGAGGCCTCTCGTCCATACAAAGCCTGGCTCCAATACCTACTTTCGTTGCCCAAACTTCCTTGTCTTCACTTGCTTATTCCTCATTTGCTGGTAGATCCGAAATGCGCGCAGTTGCCAGGATGTGCGTTGTGCAATGGCAACACATGTACAGCCTGCAAGAAGAACTTCTTCCGGAATGGAAACGAGTGTGTGGCGACGTGCCCCAGAGGAACTGTTGCGCAAGAAGATTTATGCGTTGGTGAGAGAGGGGGAGTAGGGGGTATGAAAGGGAGAAGGGGTGGGACGACTCAGCGAATGGCGATTTATCTCTTTTGAATGATAACTGTGAATTGTCGAAACAAGACGTTCTGACTTTTCTCTTCTGCTCCCTCCAACTATTCCAGCACAACCGACGACGACGCGCACACCAGACCCTCCACAATCGAGGACAACAACGCCTCCCAGAACCGCAACGAGTCCACCTGTGGGACCAACAAGTGAGTTTTTCTCCGAATTTTTCAATTCCCTCACCTGTCCTGCAAAACTGTTTAGTGTTCGCCCACCAAAAGCCTTCTCTTTTCTAATCCTTTCCATTCCCGTGGCATTCGTGGATGCGCAGATACCCCGGACCCTCTAGATGGCTGTCCGTTGGGCACCTTCCTCTCAGCTGGACGTTGCGTAGACTCCTGCCCAGCGAACATGGCCATCTCCGGAAATAAGTGTGTGGATGAATGTCCGCCTTCGTCCTTCGAGATTACATCTGAGCAAGGACGACGAAACTGCCAAACGATCGTACCGCCACCACCCGGAGGCGACATCTGCCCAGCAGAATCAAGAAACAATACACTTGGTAAGCGAAAGGGATTTTGGCCCTGATCGGGTTTTGTTTCGACTTCGCCTGTCTTTACTTTCGAGTTCAGGCCAATAGAACTCCATACCGTTCTCTCACGTCAATATCTTCATTAAACCAGCAAAACGGACGCCATCTCTCCTACACGCGAGACAAGCCGCCGATTTCCCCCTGAACCGCTTCACCTTCAACAAGACAACATGCTCAACAGAGAATCGAGCATTCTTATCGAAAACCTTTGGCGAGGCCTTGTCGACGTTGAGACTGATGAAGAAAGATCTCGACGACACCCTCAAAGCTGCATCAGCCGACGGAAAGCTTCCCAGAAGCAACATGGTCGTCGCGTTCGGGGACCTGGACACGAGGCTAGCTGCCAAAATCCGAAGGTGCATGAACGTGATCCTCGAGCGCATGGATGACTTCGCCATCCAGATGAAGATCGAGGATTGTCAGTTTCGGGGTGGTGCATTGGGTGGGGCGCTGGCTGGTGCGAGGGTTGGCGAGAGGTCGTCGCTGCATGCGGAGTTGTCTTTCTCAAAGTCATTCTTCAGTTGCAGCACCACCGAAGGGTTGAATGATTGGAGGTTATCTTTGCCATCGACTGCAGTTCTACATGAGCTTAGGTGAGCCCCATTCAAATCCATCCCGTCATGCTTTTCGCATTTGTCTTCGATTTTATGACAACTTTTCCATGACGCATACTTATTTCACGGCATGTCTCTCATTTGCTCCACAGTCATGCGTACTGCCTGACAGACGACAGGGATTCAAAGGGTGTGCCCACATATTACACTTCCAAGAGTGAGTGGAAAGCGTTTCTGGACAGAAGCAAACCCGACTTTTTGGACCCGCGGCAGAATGCAGACGCGTACCGGATTTGGGCACATGCGGTTAAGAGGTATGGCGGTTTCCCCAAGTTTGGTGAGGATCCAGAGGGGGATACAAAGAAGGATGAACTATGATTGAGGAACTCCGTTGAAGACTCCGACTCAAGAGATCGCAGTGGGAGCTAAAGGAGTCCTAAGTGCACTTCGTAAATATCACATGTATAATAATTGTTCATAAAAGATTTGTAGATATGATTATTTCCTTACTGAAAGGGTTGTAACAGTTGCGGAGTTTCGCATCTTCCGTTTCTCGGAAAACGTCGCGAACGGCTTTGGGGCTTTGCGGACACGGCGACAATGCAGTGAATGAGGAGAGTGTACTAGATGCTTGGAGATTTCAGATGTTTGGAACTGTGAGCTCTTTCCTGTTCAAGGACCTGAAATACTACCCAACCTACCAAAATGTATGAAGCGCCGCAGCTCTGGATAATCATGAGCGTCACATGAGCCCCTGCACGAACCCTAAACAGTGCGGAATCGTTCGACGCAAAAGAAAGATGAACTAAGAAATGGCATAACGCTGGAAGACGACATAGACGACATATCTTTCGGCTCCAGGCCTGTTGAAAATAGAGATCTCCCAGCATCATTCCCAGACTTGCAATTGGTTTTGATTACAGGCTGTAGACCATCTCAAAATGACCATTTTGTGCCGTGGGTCGTGACTCGTGGGTCGTGAAGGGGAAGGTCCACAGCACGCGGGAGCATGTACACATGCTCAAGAACAGAGAATTGGGAACAAACATGCTGCGAACAAAATTTCCAAACGTTATTGGGCGAGCAAGGCGGCGAGCTAACCAAGCTGCCAACCAAGTCCCAAACCACATCTACATCTTGGTCCCTGCCTTGATCCTCCCCGCGTCAACTGAAGTCCCCATCCGCACCAACCTGAAACCGCCCGCCCATTGTCGAACACAACCCGACCGTTATCCAACGAAAGATTCACAACCGCACTCAACAGGTTCCTTCGAGAGTTGTTGGAGTGAAAAGAATGGACAGAGGTTGATGGTCAGTTTGAAGTGTTTTCAAACTGCGGAGTTTCAATTCGATTGCGCTTTACTTGTCAACCGTCAACGTTTGACAGTTTTTGTTGCATGAAACACAAGATAAACCAACGACCAGGCCGCCGTGATGGAAGTGGAAAACCGCGCCAGTCGCAACCATCACACGAAACTAGCCGCACGGCGCAACTCAGCTCGGGCAACGTTCCACTTGCATGAATGAATTGCAAATACTACAGGACGGCGCGCAGGGCGGCGGGGGAAAAAATACTGAACCGTGGTTGGGCGCCAGGTCCGGCGGGATGTCAAGTTGGGGCACGCTGGTACTGAGACAGTACTGAGATAAAAGTCCGGTGGACCCAGGGAGGATCAGTGACCTGATCAGTGACATTTGTATTGATCTTTTCGCCATGCTCATTCCGAAGCCTTTGAGTTTGGAGTTGGTCGCTGGTCTTCTGTTGGCGGCCCTGCCACTGAGTGCTGCATCGCCACAGAGATTGATCAAACGTGAGGGACCACCAGGTAAGCTCAACTCACTGCAAACATTGTTTAGTGAATTCGTTTTCGGTTCTTTGACTCTAAAAGTTTGATTCAATCAACATTTCGGACATATCATTTATTTAGGAACTGTGACGGTAAACACCGCAACGGACTTCTCGATCGTCTTCGGCAGACAGAGTCGCGAACCCCAACAAATCGCCTGTCCTGGCAACGCCTTCATCACAAACATCTGCGGCAACCGGTCCGACAGAACGACTGGAAATTTCGCTCGCGTTTTCGGACTTGGTGCTGTATCAGTTAAATGTTCAGACGGAACCTCGGTGGATCCGTTCGGTATCGGCAATGGGCAGAATTGTCTCAACCAGCCTGGGGGTTTTACTCAAATCGGCATCGGGCATGGAAGTTTTATCGACAGGATTCGTGATATCAATCTGCCCGACGGAACCAATCCGCAGAATTTTGTGGGGAATTTGGGCGGGGATATCAACAATGTTGTTGCGCCGGTTTCGGGGATGAAGTTGGTGTCGCTGACGATTAGTTATGGAGGTTTCGTGGGGGATCCAGCGCACCAAGTCACTTTCTCATTTCGTAAGTGGGAGGCCTGAAGACTACAGGCAAACATACGATGAAAGTGTGGCATATTCTCCTATACTCCTCCCCCGCGCATCTAATGTTAGATTTCTTGTTTTTTCTTTTCTTGAACCTTTTCAGGCGTGACCTGCGCTGATTTGAAGTGTCTCGAATGCGCTGCTGGCCCGAACACCTGTTCTCGATGCACCGACGGGAGCTTCCTTGACTCGAGAACGGGAACTTGCGTCGCCGGTTGTCCTGGGGGGACCTTTGTCGCCCCTGGCAATGTGTGCCAACCTTGCAAAGAAGGATGCGCCGCGTGTACGGATGCGACGACGTGTTCAGCCTGTTCGCTTGACAAAACCTTGAAAGATGGGCAGTGTGTGGAGTGCATTGAGGGTTGTGCGGCGTGTTTTGGACCTTTTATCTGTGCCCAGTGTGCACCGGGGCGGTTCAGATTGAATAACCAGTGCCCGCAGACATGCCCGGAAGGAACGGTTACCGAAGGAGATAGATGCAGAGGTATGAATTCAAATGAGGATTTTTGAACCCGGAAGTGAAGTTAAGTTTGTGGTTTCAATCAACTCATTTTTCTTTTCCGTTCCCTCATTAGTGCTTCCTGTTGGAAACTGTCCTCTGGGATGTTCAAGATGCAGCGCAAACGACCCTCAAAAATGCTTGGCGTGTTCTCCGGGGTTTTTTAAGGACGGAAACTTCTGCGCTGTTGCCTGCGCACTATTGGTGGGGATCGATGAAGTGGATGGCGAATGTGTCGGTACGTTACCTGGCTTCAATACCTTCTTTCGGAACCCAAAGTTTCTTGTCTTCACTTGCTTAATCCTCATTGCTTCGTTTTTACATTTTGTTAGATCCGAAATGCGCACAGTTGCCGGGATGTGCAAAATGTGATGGCAGCACATGCACAGCCTGCAAGAAGAACTTCTTCCGGAATGGAAACCAGTGTGTCGCTACCTGCCCCGGGGGAACCGTTGCGCAAGAGGATCTATGCGTTGGTGAGTGTCGGCGATGAGAAGAGGGGAATGGGGAGTAGAGGGAACGGGCGGCAGCGACTAATCGAATTGGCGATTAATCTCTTTTCGATGCTAATTGGGGATCGCGAAAGAATACATTCTGACTTCTCTCTTCTGCTCCCTCCAACTGTTCCAGCACAACCAACGACGACGCGCAGACCAGACCCGCCAAAAACGAGGACTACTACGCCTCCCAGGACCGCAACCAGTCAACTTGTGGGACCGACAAGTAAGTATTCTCTCGCTGTTTTGTCTCTCATCTGCCCCCGAGCCCTCCTCAGCTTCCGTCCACCAAAATGCCATATCTTTTCTCATACGTCAAATTCCCTTGACGCAGATACCCCGGATCCTCTTGATGGTTGTCTTCTGGGGACCTTCCTCTCAGCTGGACGTTGCGTAGACTCCTGCCCAGCGAACATGGCCATCTCCGGAAATAAGTGTGTGGATCGATGCCCGCCTTCGTCTTTCGAGATTACATCTGAGCAAGGACGACGAAACTGCCAAACGATCGTACCGCCACCACCCGGAGGCGACATCTGCCCAGCAGAATCAGGAAACAATACACTTGGTAAGCTAAAGGGAATTGGACGTGCTCGGGTTTCTTTTCGACTTCGCCTTCTCTTTCCTTTTGAATTCAGGCCAATAGAACTCCATACGCTTCTCACACGTCACTTTTTTCATGAAACCAGCGAAACGGACGCCATATTTCTTATACGCGAGACAAGCCACCGATTTCCCTCTGAACCGCTTCACCTTTGACAAAACATGCTCATCAAAGAATCAGGCATCTTTATCGAAAACCTTTGGTGAGGCTCTGTCGACGTTGAGACTGATGAAGAAAGATCTCGACGACACCCTCAAAGCTGCATCAGCCGACGGAAAGCTCCCCACCAGAAGCAACATGGTCGTCGCGTTCGGGGGCCTTGACACGAAGCTAGCTCGCAAAATCCGAACGTGCATGAACGTGATCCTCGAGCGCCTTGACGACCCAGTTATCCAGATGAAGATCAAGTCTTGTCAGTTTCGGGGTGGTGCATCTGGCGGGGCATTGGCTGCTGCGTTGATTGGGGAGAGGACGTCGTTGCATGCGGAATTGTTGTTCTCGACTTCATTCTTCAGATGCAGCACCAGCAAAGGGCTGAATGATTGGAGGTTCCCTTTGCCGTCGACCGCAGTCATTCATGAGCTTAGGTAAGAACTCGTTATGATTCAACCTGCCATTCTACGCGTACTTCCTTTCACTTCAGATAAACTCCACCACAGCACATTCTAATTTTCACCCCCTCTCGCCGACGAACACTTCAGTCATTCCTTCTGCGGTACGGACGACAAAGACTCAAAGGGTGCAATCACATACTACGCTTCCAAAAGTGATTGGAAGGCTTTTCTACAGAGAAGCAAACCCGACTTTGTGGACCCGCGGCAGAACGCAGATGCGTACCGGATCTGGGGACACGCAATTTTGAAGCATGGCGGTTTCCCCAAGTTCGGCGAGGATCCAGAGGTGAAGACGGAACTATGATATATAACGAACTTTGTTGCTTATATAGAGCGTCGAGTGAACTTTGTATATAGACGGAGAAGGCAGACGGGGCCAAAGGTGCAGTTTGTTTCGACCTGTATAGTGTACATGTATGTCAGAGATTTGTAGATACTTTAGTCTGAAGGGGACCTGAATGGGACCTGAAGGGTTATCGCGATTTTCTTCGCATCTTTCGTTTCCGGCAAACTGTGGAGAATAGCTTTGCGGACACGGCAAAAGACTGAGGAGAATGCAATATTTATATCTGCATAAATACCGAAGATTTCCAAATTTGGAACTGGGATGGAAGAGAGTTCTTTCCTCTCCAGCGACGCATGCTGAATGACATACTTCTCGACCTCGGCCACGTTCCCCATTCAATGTCACTACAACCCTGGATGTGATATCGTTGACATTCCTTTCTGTGAAGGGAAAAAGAACAACAGAGCGTCTCTTCCATTTTCCACAACAAAAACGTGAAGGAGACGGATCGCAAATCTCATGAGTACACGCTCTCACATGTTGTAGACCATCTCAAAAACGACCATTGGTACGTTGAGTCGTGAGTCAACAAGGAGAAGGTCTACAGCACGGGAGGGCATTTGCCCAAGAACAGACTTTGAATGGCAACTCTGCTCCTCCAAAAAGCGGTGCTGTCTTGGTGGCGACTTTGCGGATCCATATGAGGGCTTGCACTTTTCAGGACTACCGAAGGTCTTTGCCTAATTATTTGCTTGGGGATGACTTTTGAGAATCATTCGCAAGTGGGTAGAAACTTTCCGAGCTTCGGTCGAATTGAGAGTTGTTCCGATTTCAAGCAGAGTTTCAAGTATGACCCTGAGTATAACCCTTTTCGTCTTTCCGTGGGTAATATTCAGCAGCGCCTGTGACCCGCGTGGGTACTTCCCGCACGTTGAATGAGAGAGTTCGAACCTATCGTCCTCGACGCGTCTTTTTTCCAAACAAGGCAACTTCATGGTGCTAAGCCGCGCGCGCGTGCCGTGTTGTTTCACCAGGAATCCAAAACCTTCACAATCCAAATCCATCGATCGAGATGTACAGAAAACATCTTCACCGCACTTGAGCGGTGTGTTTTTAGGTGTTTTTACGTAACCTCATGGAGACAAAGCATGGAGACCATCTGAGACCATGGGCTCCATGGTTTGGTACGAGGATATGTGGGCGCTGTGTCGGTGTTGCCAAGACAACCTGACAGCAGGGCGCGCATGTACAACAGGGGTTTAATTTTTCCAAACCCAAGTTGTGCCGCGGACTTTAAAATATATATAAGTCACACCGCCGATTCTGCAGTGTCGATACATTGAAAAAATAGATTTCCGAAAAGATAGTTCCAAATATGTTCGGTTCGGATTTAGTCCTGCATCTTGTGTTGGCGGCCTTGCCGCTGACCGCTGCCGCCTCGCCCCAAGCGCAGCAACTTGTTCGTAGAGAGGGTCCACCAGGCACCGTCACGGTGAACACCCCCACCGACTTCTCCATCGTCTTCGGTCGCCAACGGCTGGCACCAAACACAATCGCCTGTCCCCCCACCGCCTTCATCACCAGCATCTGCGGCAAACAATCCCGCCGAACCACGGGCAACTTTGCCCGTATCTTTGGACTTGGGGAGGTATCCGTCAAATGTTCGGACGGTTCTGTCTCGGACCCATTCAGCATCGGGGATGGGGAGCACTGTCTCATTCAGCCAACGGGGTTCACCCAAATCGGGATAGGACACGGGAGTTTTGTGGATAGGATTCGTGATATCAACTTACCAGATGGGTTTAACCCGAGGAACTTCATTGGGAACCTTGGGGGGGATATCAACAATGTTGTGGCGCCGGTGCCGGGAATGAAGTTGCAATCCTTGACGATTAGTTACGGGGGTTTTGTGGGGGATCCGGCGCATCTGGTCACGTTCTCGTTCCGTAAGTACTGCGGACATCAAAGTTTCGTTGGCGCTCTCGGTTGACTTTGAGCTTACTCCGACTTGGAACTGATAGTAAACTCATTTTCTTTTCCTTTCCGTTCCTTCACTTGATGGATTTGTACAGGCGTCAACCCGTGCACAACTGCCAACTGTGCTGAATGTGACTTCGCTGGTGTCTGTGCCAGATGCAACGACGGTCTGACCCTTCAACCCGACAAGAGCTGTGCAGGTGAGTTTCTGGTAATCGTGACTTGGGCTGGAAGAGGAAGGGAGAGCGAGGCGTTGTGAGGGATTAGTTTACATAGTTGCGACTGACATCAAAGTATGCAATCAACGTGTCTTGCCTCAATTGCATCAGCCGGAACCGCTCCTGACCCGATTGATGGCTGTCCATTGGACACCTTTGTTCTGAATGGGCTCTGCGTCCCATCCTGCCCGCCGACCATGGCTCTCTCCGGGAACACTTGTGTGGAGACGTGTCCTGCCGGATCTTTGGAAATCACATCTCTGGAGGGTCGACGCAACTGCAACCTGATCCCTCCAGCACCGGCTCCAGGAACCGACACCTGCCCAGCTACTCCCGGGCTTAGTAAGTGTTTCTAGCCGTATTCTTTGATCACGTTTATTGCTACGTCGCCCTGAAACCTGGAAATCTGAAACCAACCCTGTGACTCTCAAATGTTCCGTTGTGTCAAATTAGGAAAACGGGAGCGTCTATCGTTGTTTGCCAGACAAGCTGCCGACCTCCCCCTCGATCGCTTCACCTTCGACCCAACCTGCTCCGCTGATAACCAAGCTAGCCTCTCCAAAGGCTTCGGCGAAGCCGTTGCCACCCTTCGCCAAATGAAACTCGACCTCGATGGCACCCTTGCAGCCGCTGCGGCCGGAGATGGAACCCTACCCGCCAACAGCAACATGGCCATCGCATTCGGCCCCATGAACACGAACCAGGCCAGGAAGATCAGGAACTGCATGGGCAGGATCTTGGAGAACATGGAGGACATCAACATCCAGATGAAAGTCAGGTCGTGCGAGTTTTCGGGTGGTGCGTTTGGAGGGGCGTTGGCTGCGGCGCTTATTGGGGAGAGGCCGTCGTTGCACCCGCAGTTGATGTTCTCGAGGGGGTTCTTCAGATGCGACCAGAGACGGGGCTTGAATGACTGGAGGTTTGCCTTGCCGAAGACTGCAATTATCCACGAGCTCAGGTAAGATATGCGCTGCGATCAGAGTTTGTTGATCACATTCGAATTCAGAAGACGATTCAGTTGAACATCTCATTGTCCGGAGTTTTGTCTAATACTGTTCTTCAAATTCCATTCCACAGCCACTCCTTCTGCCTTACCGATGACAAAGACACAACTGGTGCCGTTACCTACTACGCTTCCAAAACCGACTGGAAAGCCTTCCTCACCCGCAGCGCCGCGAACAACTTTGCGGACTCCCGACAGAACGCAGACGCATACCGTATCTGGGCCCACGCGGTGACGAAGCACGGCATCTTCCCCCTGTTTGGTGACGATCCGGAAGTCAAGGACGAGTTGAGGAGGATGTAGATTCGAAGGGAAAGGACGGGTTGGAATCGGACACTTGGTCGTAACTTATTTTTCATGTATAAATGTAGATGAGCTTCACATATGCTTTCGTTTTTCACCGCTCTACATGTCCGCACTGCTAGAGAGTCTTTTGTAAAATAAAATGGGGAAGAAACCTGCCGGACCTGCCGGACGACAAAAACCTAACCGCTTTCATTCACACCTTCCCAAGGCCTTCTTGACTCGGCAACTTTGCGGACTTTCGACAAACCGCAGACGCATACTAGGACACATACCGTATTTGAACACCTTCCAAATACCAGAGTTAGTTTGGTGAGGAACAGGGGGAAGCTGCGGGGGAAGGACTGGAATGAGGGATGAAAAGATGAAAGATCCCTTACATGAAGAATGGATTGAGGAGGGTGTAGTGGAGCGGCAGGAGACACAGGTAGGTGGGTAGAGGGAAAGTGGGTGAATGTATGAATTCGTGCATGAGTTTGTAGACGAGCTGCTCTCAAGCAGGGCACTGCTAGCACTGCAGCACTGCTCTTCATTCGCTCTTCGTTTGCGAAATTGGTTACGCTGTGATTCGAGTAAAACAAAATTTCAAACTCAAACCCTGGCGCTGGCGGGTCAGGGAGAGGTTGATGGCCAGTGGTTGGAAATGGAGGAAAGATTCTCAGATCCAGCTGTGCGCAGAAATCCATAAAGTCAACACTGTGACGCAGGTCTACGGAGGGCGTGAGAAAAGGACACAGCAAGCGATGCGTAAAGACAACCAGCGACTTGAACGGAAGATACGCAGGTGAGGCGAAGCTCCCACAGATCACTACGGATCCCACACATCCTGCAACGGATCCCATGTCACGGCCTGCTGTGATCCCATTCGAAAACAGTGGCAGTGTGGGTAATCAAGCACAGTCACTCTAGTCACTGCAGTGTTCGGTCTTGTTCCATTCAGTTAGCGTGTTGAAATCGTTGAGACTCTCATAGTATAAACAAATTCGGACGACTGCAAACGATCGAACACAAAACCGAACTACTTTCATCACGGGACGCCGCCATGACAGTCCCCATCATTAACTTCCACGAACGGGTCAATTACAAAGACTATGGACACCTCATCGCCACTTCAACCTATGCCTCCACTGCCGAATTCACCGACATGCTCCACCCACAACAAAGTTCCACATCGGATTCGGTTTCTGCGGACAGCACCACGGACTCTTCTTCCTCCGCCGGCAACCTCGTCAAAGAGTTCTTAATCATTCAACATGGAAACCAGGGTGGCAGTTACCTTCGTTTCTTCTGGTATACTACGGATGCGGAACAGAAACTGATGCAGAAAATCCAAAGCGAAACGAAAGTCATGAAGTCGGTGGGGCCCGCTGCAACAGCCACTTCTGCATCTGCGTCGGGTGAAGCAAAGGTGGAAGAGGTTGAGCTGAAGGATGTGGTGGACGGCGAGGTGTATTTGTTCAAAGGCGTACCGTTTAGGGCGGCAAAATTGGATCAGTATATATGTCGACTAGATCGTGTTTTGGTGTGATCCTTTTGATCCTGTTACATCGAACGACAGAAACGGGGTAACCGTTTGAGAGTGAAAAGGGCAGGTGGAAGGGCACTAGGCGAGCTGCCCGCGGGACTATGTAATAGAACAAGCATCCCCATTCACTCAAACTCTGCTGAGAATACTGATGTTACTGTTGCTCTCAAATTTCTCGCTGAAGCGCGGCGATTATGGGAAAATGAAATTGTGAAATCTGGATTTATCAAGCGCATAGGGCTGATTTACCGAGGACTTGTGGAGAAAGGAGAAGGAGGCCGATGCGCAAGACAAACAGCATCACAGAGACGCACCCAGGGGAGGCGAACATCCTACAAGATTGAATCACTGCCTTCCTTCGTAATCATTTCCATCGAGCCCGAATCTATATGTATCGTGTCGCACACTCCCACTCCTTGCACCCAACAGACGACAAGGACTCAGCTGTTTCAATCAACTGTATGTTACATGAGAAAATGAATAAGCTTTGAAGCTCGATTTCCAGCGATGTCGGTCATATTCATCTGTGTGATTTTTTGATTGCAGCTTCTGAAAACATGCGAAGTATTGGGAGCGAAGGCCTCTTCAAACTCCGCACGTTGATCACAACGAACCCGAGTGTGAGGTGAGCAGCTGCGAGGAGTCACACCATCGGCATCCTCCAAAATCGTGGCAGTGTTGGGGAATCAAACCCCTTGCACCCAGCCTTGCACCCACACTCAACCCAGTCACTGCACTTTTGACAGGGTGCAGTCGGAATCAACTCAATCAAGTCGGAATACAAGATTACCTCACAGAAGAGGGCTGGACTACACCTGCAAACGATCCCAGCGCAAGACCGACCCGCTCCCGTCTCGCAACAGCCGCCATGAGAGTCTCCACAACCAGACTAATTAGCTTCCATGAAACCGTCAATTCCAAAGACTATGGACATCTCATCAACACCTCAACCCATACCGACGATTCCAAATTCACCATCATGCTTCAGCCGCAACAAACCTCGGAATCTGCGGACAGCACCGCCGATTCGTACGCCGTGAACCCAGTCAAAGAATTCCTTCTCATTCAACACGCAAACCAAGCTGGCGCTTACCTTCGTTTCTTTTGGTATACTACCGATTCGGAACATAAACTGATGCAGTATATCCAACGCGAAACGAAGGTGGTGAAGGCGGTGGGACCCGCGTCGGCGTCCACATCAGATTCTGCGCCTGGTGAGGCAAAGGTGGAAAAGGTGGAGCTGAAGGATGTTGTAGATGGCGAGGTCTATTTGTTCCAAGGCGTGCGGTTTAGGGCGGCGAAGTTGGATGACTACATGTATAGACTGGATCGCGTTGGGGTGTGGTCCTAAAGCTGTGATATCAAATCGATCAGCATTCAAACTTCGCGGGAAACATTATAAGTTGATACACTACTGTTACTCTCAGTTGCTCTCCAATCTTTATCCACCGTGTTTAACAACAACAATACAGAGCTCAATGCCAAAGCGGGAGATAATGAGGATATTGATCTGGATATCGTTGGCGTGCGCACTTTAATATTGCTTGATCTGGCTTCATCACATCGATGTACGTTCTGCGCGTATGACGAACTCACGGGGTTACCATTGGAAGATGACGATGAGGAGGAACTTTCACTGTCGGATCCGTAAGTTTCCTTTCTTTTCCTTGCATCCATGATCAACTTCCAAATCTCGTGGTACTCGTCCTAATTAATAATTTTCTGTGGATTTCGATTCTCTACAGACCGCGCGAAAACGAAACAAGTATAACCACCATCCTATCCAACCTCTACACCCTCCAAGACCAACTCCACCAACTAGAAAAAGACCTCCTCGAACGACGTCTCCGCATCTCAACATTTGGATCTGCAACATAGAGTGCTGAACTTGGTTTGTCTCGTCTCCTATCTCCATCCTCTCATTTATTCCATCTTTGATTTACGACATCTAGTGTACTCATCTGATTTGGTATCATCGTCAATAGGAACCCAATGCACTACTTTAAGTCGCCTATCCGACCACGTCCTCGAAAACATGGACCTGATCGTTGACCGACTAGAAGAACCCATCCCAGACCAGTCTCTGATCCTCAATCCGAAACAGCAGGGGAGGATGCTTTACAATTTATTCCCCCGCATGCTCGAAGGTATGCACGCCTCCGCCGGCATCATCGACCTATCCTCCTTCATCTCTTTCGTCCGCATCTCAGGAACGGACTTGGCATGAACACCTCACCTTTAAATATGTCATCGGATGCCAACGGTGAAGGTTTATTGGACGAAACACGAAACGAAAAGGTATCACAATCTCCAAAATAATTTAATTGTGGCACTGCAGGCAGTTGGGTAAAAGCACTTGGCGCTCTTCTGCACATAAAATCGTTGAGACCCACCAGTTCAAATCAGAGTTCAAACAGCGACGCAACATGAAGCGATTTTTCAAACGAATTAGCGCGAAACTGAACCACTCCTCTCCCGTGGCGACCGATGCCCATTTATATGACAACAAGAGCTTCCACACCCCGTTCATAGATTACGGACACCTCATTACCACCTCAACACATGCAACAGGCAGCGAATTCACTGATATGCTCCAACCGCAACAAAACTCGGAAACTGCGGACAGCACCACCGACTCCTCCTCATCCGCCGTGACCCCTGTCAGAGAGTTCCTGATCATTCAACACGGAAACCAGGGTGGCAGTTACCTTCGTTTCTTTTGGTATACCACCGATCCAGAACAGAAACTCATGCAATATATCATAAGCAATACGACGAAGGTGACCAAGGCGGGAAAACGCGCTTCGGCAGTTGCAACTGCGTCGGGTGATGCGAAAGTCACGGAAGAAGTTGAGCTGAAGGATGTAGTAGACGGTGAGGTGTATCTGTTCGGAGGCGTGCGATTTAGAGCAGCGAAATTGGAGGAGTACATATGTCGACTGGATCGTGTTTAGGATTGATACTGTTATATCGAGTGAAAGAAACCTGTTTTGGGAATGCAATTTGGCTCAGTTCAGAGCTACAAGCTCATCGAGACATTAGTAGAATAAACACACCGACCTCGTCTAGCAATCAAACTCCGCTGAAAAGTCGAACATAACTGTTGCTTTCCATTGCCTGATCTCTGTTCTCTGTCCGTTTGAGTGCTGGTGAAGGGCGAAGATGACAAAATGCTTTCGGTCAGGTCTGGCTGCATTCTCAATCTGAAAACGTAAGCCGGCAGTCGTCGCCGGGCAGTCGTGCTCATCTGACATTGGGTTCTCCACCAGTTCTCCCTCTGTTCACCTTCGTCACACTGGTGACGGAGTGGAGGTGGGGAGGTAAGTGGCTGTTTGGAGGCTGAAACGGCGATCTTCTCTGGTAACCGAGGTTTGTGTAATGTAAACCTGTTTCACAATAAACCGCCTTCCAAAAAAGGCAAGTTTCTTGCCCGCTCCAACTGTGTGTGCGGTGTTGACGCCCGTTTTTTTGCTGAGGGAAGGCAGAGGAGTTGGCTGGTGAATCCATGAGCAGCCTGGTGAACAGCCAGAGGCCAGCAATTCGTTTGATCCTAAGCCCCTCGGCCACGAAGGTGAGTGACCGCACACATCTGTTTGTTGTGGATTTTCTCTCTAATCTCTCTGTCAACTGGTGAGGGAAGAGCGGTAAAGAGGAGGTGAGAGGAGATAGTAACCACGACGACAGCGTGTCCTCCATATCTATCATCAAGGTCGCCGTGTTAAGGCCTTCAGTGCGGTTTTGGTCGGTGCAGTAAAAGGTGAGCCTTCAAACGGATTTGGTTAGGTGTGCTTGTTCGGCGGGCTGCTGGTGAGAAAGGACGGTTGTTGGGAATGTACATCGCGTACCATTAATCTGTTTGCGGATGTTGGGGGCGTGTTAGGGGTATATAAAAGTGATGAGTGAGAGGGAAGGTCCACACGAGACCTTGTATGGAGCATTTGGGGTGTGGGGGGCGGTCGGGCAATTGAAAATGACTTGTACTTACCCAATTTTCTTTGTTTCAGGCTGCTCATGGATCTTTTCCGGTGACGCTTTCTTCAGATAGATAAACTAGAGAATCAAGAACATCATCAGCAACCATGGCAGCTACACCATGTGTCGACTTCGCTTAACAAACTCGCGGGACGAGATAATAAGCGGGTGACAGAAACAGTCAGAACAGCATAGAGACCCATCTGACACTCCAAACCAGCTGTATCCCAAAACCACTTCATCAAGTATTATAAAGCGGGGTCGGGGCATCAACCATGAAGCACATATCCACAAAGCCCTCGATGTCACCACGACCACGCCTCCGAGGTCCTAAATCTCTATCGACTCACCTTCGGCCACTGAACACATCATCACTACTTCTTTCCGGCATCCTCCTCGTCGTCTCCCTTCTTCCCGCCGCAACAGCATGGACTCTTGAAGGATGCTACACCTTCTTCCCCGAGAAACCACTCCCGCAAATTGCACAGACCGCAGCACCCCCAAATACCACCGTTTCCACCGTCGCAGACTGCGTCACCAAATGCTACCCCACCACTTCCACTACGCCTTTCACTTCCTTCGCCCTCATCGAAGGGAAAATCTGCAGATGTGTCTCGGAATCATCATTTAAGGCAGACTTCTACGCCGTTAATGTCGTCGAGTGTCTTGATAAATGCTCGGATGGGTTGCCTTGCGGGAACATCAATGCTAGGCGATTTTCGGCGTACAAATTCAACCAAACAGATGAGGCCACCATCGGCACAAGTACGCCCTCCACCGCATCACCTACCTCGAGCTCTACATCCTCGCCGTCTTCGTCAATATCCCGATCAGGAACAGCTACGGCGACACCACCAGTCGGAACACCCAACATCATTGAACTTCCAGGTCGGACGCCGGACAATGACACATTCAGTTCAGGTGCGGGTATGTCAACCCAAACACGGGCTTGGATCATTGTCGGTTCTCTTGTCGGAGCCGTCATCCTTCTCGCATTGGGAGCCGTCATCTACAATCGTGTGAAGCGCAAGAAGGAACCCGTCCACACCCTCCCACGTCTCTCCTCGTCTTCCGCAGCTGTCTCAGCAGCAGCCGGTGCAGCATCAGGAACAGGCGGCACAGAATCTTCAAGCCTCTTCCTCATCCCTGGCGTCCTCCCCCGCACCCCCAACATGATCTACTCCGTCATCCGCCCCTTCAACCCATCTGCTACCCCCTCCACCTCCACCTCCACCGACGAAATCAAACTCCAACGTGACGAGGTCGTCAACATCCGCGAGGTCTTCTCCGACGGCTGGGCCGTCGGTACCAACGTCTCCACCGGTGAATCGGGTATCTTCCCGCTAGGATGCCTCGTCTCCGACCAAGGCTGGGCCACCAAATCAGGGTTCGTCAACGGTCCACCCACCCGCTCTGATTCCCTCACCCACAACACCAGTCCTGAACACGTCGTGGATGTGAAACCCACAACCCCCACAAGTTCTGCACCTGCACAAGCAACAAAAGGCGGTGAACCAGCAACACCTCCACGCGCGACGTCGGTATCGGATGTAAATACCGACCCACCAACACCTGCAACCCTCCCCATGAACTCTCAACAATCAACACCTGAACGACACCACGAGCATGAACACGAACGGAGACCCTCTACTACGTCGTCGCAGGGAACGTTGATGACGCCGGGGACACCGGACGATGGGGGTGGGATTCATAGTTTGATGGTGCGAAGGTTGCCGGTTGAGGGTGACTTTTCAGGTTCATGACGGGTGTTGATTAGTCGGGTGGATCAGGGGGATCAGGGGGAGCGGATTTAGAGACTGTGGGCGCAGGAGGCGTGGAGAGTCCTGTGGGGGAGATCGCTAGTGCATGCGTATGTGCATGTCGCAACTTGCCCTTCCAACCACGGATCGGTGAGGGTGGACCTCGGAAATGGACAGGATCCAGCACGAACTCCACACTATCAGAACGCCTCCCGTTTCACACACCGTTCTCCCTGTACAACAAAAGACGGCATTCTCCAACACTTCCTTAAGCCTTCATATATCTGATTCTCTCCCGCTGCTTCTTCAACACTACTACTTAGAAATGGATTCCCGCTGCTGATTTTGACCGTACTTGTAGTTACCTTTTTGTAGAAAGTCGTTTTTGTGTTTATTTGTCTCTCTTTCTTTCGGGTTGCGCTTCTGTTTCTGTACTGTATCTATAGCTTATACATGGTGGTTGGAATGAAGGTGGAAAGATGGGAGAGGAATAGAGATAGAAGAGGGCTTACCCCGAAATGCGCAAGATCGCTAAAGGTAGAGAAGGGGGGGAGAGGAATATACTACCAGATGAATATGAGAACGATCTTGAGAGTGTGACCCCTGTTATCGCGCGGAGCAAATGCGACAGCAGGATCAGTATCCTACTTTGTATATCATGTACTTTCAAACAGAGCATCGTGATCGCGGTCCAGAAGCTGTCTGTGCACGAACCGAGTCTCTGCCAAGACATTGTTCAGAGTTTTGGTAAGTCTCAGGATGTCCTACTTGCATCTAGTTTCCAGAATTTACACGCTTCCTTCAAGTCTTCTTCAACTCACAGCACCGGCTCCCCAAACGACGCACAAACCGCCTGCCCAGTCCTCACGTGCTGCACCACGATTTCCGAAACCCACACCCTCGCACCTTCTCCCCCCTCCTCCCTCCTTATTTCCTTGTCCCCCCCTTCCTCTTCATCAAAATCCTCATTCTGGACAACCCCGGTAACCCTCACAACAGACCTGGACCCCCACATCGTACAAGCCATAAACTCAATATGTACTCTTCCCACCGTCGTATCTTCAACAGGCTTCAGATTGCTTCGGACGATGTTACGGAGGGGTTGAAGGAGGGC
>JADGJF010000327.1:0-23597 GCA_027596845.1 Quaeritorhiza haematococci | reverse complement strand
GGAAAGGGAGAGGGCGGGGAAAGGGTAAGGGTAAGGGTAGGGGCAAAAACAAGGCTCTCGCGGCTCGTGAGGGTTCAGAAACTCTAGCACCAGCGGGTGCGATCGCGGCTCTTGATCGGAGGGACCCTAAGGGCAACAAGAACGACGCGAACAAGAACAAAAACAAGGCCGCGAAGAACACGTCGATGCAATAGCGGGCAACAGATTCGTTAGCTTGAAGCGGCGCCGGACGTGTGAGCTAGTTGACCTTATGTCTCTTTCGAGACAAATCCGATGTAAATATGTAACATAGCTATAGGCACAGTGGTGGTGATTTTGTAAGTTATTTGTTTGCCAAAGAGCATTTGTAAATAAGATTTGGGAACGCATGTAGTCCCTCCTGAACGCTTCTGGTCCTGCTTCTGGTCGAAAATTCCGAAATACCTATGCTTACCGCCTTTCAAAGTTCTTTGGTGACGAAATCGAACATTCTTTTTGTGGAAAATTCTGTGACCAAATGGCACAAACACAGAAAGACACAAACGCGACTTTCGTGTTGTCTCCCTTCGCTTTCACGTTTCGGCAAAACAGAAGGGCTTGCCAGCAGAACTTGGCGAGAACTCGGTTGTTTAGATCACACGGTTCCAAAATCACAATGGCGTGCTGAAGTGCTCGTTCACCATCGCAATTGCCGTCCGGCTCATCTGAACAAATGTAATGCTGTTTTGTCTACCACCTCAGTGGCCAGACCAGCGTCCGCCCAGAACAGCCTGAGAAGCCCAAGACTCGTCGAAATGAGATGTCGCTTTTTCCACTCGCCCCTCCCCAAGCCCCTCCAGACCCTCTCCCCTTGTCGGTCTTTGAACTGTACAGAAAGTATTCAGTACCGCCTGAGTACCGCCTTATGAATGACTCGCGACGCATTCGACAACATGGTACTCAGAAGGGCGCAGTTCCTTTCCTTCCGCAATTTGCAAATTTGGAATTTATGTGGGATGGTAGGTATTGGGCGGTTTTCGTACATTGGAACCACCACCCGAACCCTTGGCGACGCCGACGGGTATATAAAGAGGAAGAGATCTTGGTTCGAAATCGCTGGAATTTGTACTGATACTCCGAAAACCCCCCCGTGTACAAGGTCGTGAGAAAAGAACCAAGAAAAGAATCGCCATCTGACTGCAATCTTTCAGTTCCGATATCAGTTGAATCCATTATAAACTTGCCCAGCTTCAAGCAAGAGGTAGTCTTCCTACAATCTTGAATCACCACCAAACACCGCGACCACCGAATCGGATATCTGGACAGCACCATGGCCTTCGCAAGATCCCTCGTCGCCTTTCTGGCCCTGACTGCTTTGGCCGCTTCTCCGATCGAAACCCGTCCCGCCCCGAACTCGCTCAGTGCCTCTGACGGCAACGCCAACATCGCAGCTGACCCACCCTCCGCGGCCTCTTTCGTTCCGTCCCCAATCCTCGCCGTGCGTACAGATGAATCTGCCAAGATGTCAGCAACCCGAGTTCAGCTTGAGCAGCGATCGCCGCAGAAGAAGAAGGGGAGAGGAAAGGGCAAGGGTAAGGGGAGAGGCAAGGGCAAGGGGAAAGGGTTGAAGGGGCTGAAAAACAAAGCGCTGGTTGCTCGTGAGGACTTGGTCGCTGATGAAGCTGCGGCGAAAATGTCTGCAGCTCGGGTTGTTCTGGAACAGAGGTCACCTCAAAAGAAGAAGGGGAAGGGCAGGGGAAAGGGGAAGGGCAGGGGGAAAGGAAAGGGAAAAGGCAAGGGTTTGAAAAACAAGGCTGTCGCGGCTGGTGAGCAAGCAGAAGCCAAAGCACCAGCTGGACTCGTTGCACGTCTTTTGCGCAGGGCCGAAGCCCAGGAGAACGAAGCGAGCGAAAACAAAGGCGCCGAAACTGCGGAAGCTGCGAAGAACAAGAACAAGAACAAGAACAAGAACAAGGGCAAGGGCAAGGGCAAGAACTTGAAGAACAAAGCGGCCAAGAACAAGCTTGCGAACGAGGATTGAGCTTGGGTTCTTTACTAGGATATCGGAGGTTAAAGTCTTTGTATATACCTTTTGTATATGTTTTGTAAAAATGGTTGTATAGTACGAGCGAGAGTGCTCAATATTGGCTATATTGGTTTTATGAAATACAGTTAAGAGTTAGTCGGTTTAATGAATCTTCCAACTCGAGCCCCAATCTGTACGAAGATGCATATTGTTAGCTCTTTGGAATGAGTTTTTGAATGTTCCAGTGAGTCCCTGTGTGAGTCCCCAGTTTCCTTCTCCGCTGGTGTATACTTGAAGTTCGAACACCCAACCCCCGAAGAAACTTCCAGAGCCTGTGCGACCTAAGTGCGTGATAACGGACTCAGCCGCCAAAACGACTGCTGACAAGCTGCCAACGACCCTCCATCTTTTCCATTCTAACAACAGCCGTGCAAGGCAACACCTAACGAACACTGCTTTTCCGAAACCAGACAAATGTCATTCGGTGATATCGAACGGGGTCTGCCTTCGTCGTCTTCTGCCGCCCCAAGGCTGAGCCAGGGTCTTCCTGGAAACAGCTTTCGCTTGCAGGATAGTCGGGGTGGTGGGGGAAGCAGTTCATCTGCCGGTTAGTACCTATGCGGACAGTTGTTGAAGGGCTGGGGGGTTTTACTTCTTGCATGAAGGGGGGCTATTCTGCAGAGAGGGTGTTTGGTGGAACGAAAGTGGTCCAGAAAAAGTTGTCGTCAATCATCACACGTCCGAGAACTTCACTTATGGACGTACCAGAAAGTCGGGAACTCAGCAATGTGTGCCATGCGTTGAAGGGGGTCGTCTATGTCGACGAGTGTTCATGTTGACGTTAAGATTGTCAATCCGTAGATGATGACTTCTTTTGTCCTGACAATTTACCCACCTTCCATTTCTTCTCATCCGCTTTGTCAATACTAGACCCCAATGCCGAACGCAAATACACGAGACTCTGGGAAGCCGCTTCCAACAATGTGTATAATATCAACAACAACGTGGCAGCAATAAAGAAGATGGTGGATCTGTTGGGGACAGCGAGAGATACTCACGACATGCGGCAGAAGCTGTGAGTATATGCACAATGCTGCTATATTCTGGTATTTTTCACATGCTTACGGCTGCACGCCATGTTGCCTATTTTCTATCAACAGGCACAACACTACCGAGGAAACTCGAGAATTGATACGACAGACATCAGCAGATATTAAGAGTCTGATTAGCATCGACAGTTCATCTTCCACGAATCCACAACAGGTTTGTGTCTATTTTCATGAGATTTCTATTCCGTCGAATACACTTTTCTCACCAACTGCGATGCTGTCTTACACAGCGAGCTCGGAGAAAAGCCACACAACAGCGACTCCAAAAGCAGTTCCAAGATGTCTTGAAACGGTTCCAGGATGTTTCGAAGCTGTCGGCTGAAAAGTCGCGCGAGTACGTGGCGAAGGCTAAGGCACAGCATGACCGGCAACTTGCGCTGGAAGAGGAAGATCACGCAGAAGATGCGCCTTTGTTGGGGCAGAGGTTTGTATGGGATGGCGAGGCTGGCAAGCGTTCGCCACTTCCAGTGACATATCTTCCCAAGATAAGAGGACATTTTCGACTTACTGACTTCTTTCGATCTGACCAGGCTACAACAGCTTCAAACGCTGGACAATGAGATCGAATACAATGAGGCCTTGATTGCCGAACGGGAGGAAGAGCTTGTCAACATTGAGAAGTCAATCACAGAAGTGAACGAGATTTTCCGGGATCTGGGAACGCTCGTGAACGAGCAACAATACATGCTAGGTGTGTATGCCTCCCAACGCCGCAGGCAGCGGTTGATCTTCAACTTTTGGCAATACTGATCGGAATCCTTCTTGGTCTTCCTTCTTCTCTTCTCTCAAGATAACATTGAAAGCAACGTGACGAGTGTCGCGGTGAACATGGAGTCAGCAACCAACGAGCTTCGACGAGCGAACAGATATCAGATGAGATCACGGAACCTGATGTGCTGGCTGCTGCTCATATTCGCCGTCATTGGGGCCATCTTGATACTCGTCATTTTGAGATAAAATGGCTTAATGGAAAACAAGTTTTGCATGGAGAAGGAAAAGGGTCCCGCTTTGGGACTGTGGGGGGAAAACGGGGACTTTAAGCCAGACCTCGAGCAAGGATGTGAAGTGCATCGAGAAAGGACGTCTGTTAACGAGGACGTCTGTCATCTCTCATCTTCCTGGACACTGTTGGTTTCATATCCAGCTCATACTGAGACGTCACAAGAACATTGCTATCTACGCCCTGCACCTCGTTTTCATTTATTTTCTTTTTTGACACTATTTTGTCCCCTAGATTTTATGACTATCATGAATTTCAACGGTTTTTTGTTTGCTATTCCTTGTCAAAATATGTACTCTTTCCGCGTTTGTGCCTCGAAATGACAGCCATGTCGAGCCATTCCGAACAGCTTATAGTTGTCTATGAGATTTGCTAATACAGGTCCTCATCATGCTGAACATTTATACGTCTTGGGACTTGACGACTTGGAGAAATGGCGAACTGTGTTCTGACGAGGAATGAGTTCAATTATGACTCCTCTCTTCGTATCTTCAATACCGCCACCACCATTCGACCGCTCGCGACTTTTTGAAATCCTCTTCCATCATTGGGCGCCTCTTGCCTGTTTGTTTGATTTTTGTTTTAACACCGCTGAATTTGATTTTGAAGCTCCGCCGTGTTGAACTTGCCGATCTCCCCATTTTGGGGCTTTTGAAGAGATTGCACTCTGGTGACACAGAGTATCCAAAAGTTAAGGTCAAGAAAGAAAGGTGAGGTTGGGTCCGGCGCTGGCGTTGGGATGGTGGCGTTGGGGAGCCGACGATGGGGCGTTTGGCTTTCTGGTGGTGAACTTCGGTTTCGTTGGCCGACCGACTTCATGAGGCGTTCGCGCTGTCAGATACAACAAACACCGCGGGGCGGGTTGTGGACGGGTGGGTTTGGTGGGTGGAGAGGGCTAGAGAAGCAAGGAGACGTTTGGACGGGGAAGAAAGGGAGGGAGGGCATCGGGCGAAAGTAGAGGCGGTTCAAGGCGTTGGAAGCTCGGATACCTCGGGGATAGCGGCCTTTTGAGCGAAAATAAGGAAGGAACTTGTCGGCAGATGGTCGAACTTATCAGATCCCCCCTTACTCTCTTTCTCTCCAGGAAACTCGCCGGTCCCGCCCCGAAACCCTCATAACTCTCATCGATATAACCGGAACATCGTCGTTTATTCAGGTCTCTCCTTACAGACCTTTAATACGACAAGTTTCTTCAAAGGAAGGTGCCTTCTCTGAGGAGGGACATATCAGATACTAGTTGAGACAGAGAAGCCACCTAAAATGGGAGACCGTGGATTGAAGATGCATGGGGGGCGGAGAGAGAGCGCTATGAACTCTCTCAAATCGGTTTTCGCTTCACAGTCAGACCCAGCAACGACGTCGAGGCTTCGTCGGGATTGGATTCCCGACCAAATGAAATGGATCGTGTACGTAGGATGGTAAAAAGCGCGAAGTTAGTGCCTTCTCTCTACCTTTTCAATTCTCTCCATACAATGTTTTCATTATTGGCCACGGGATTGACGTACAGAGATACCTGTAGCCAATATAGCTACTGTGACGGGATTGACACCGTCGTGTCTGTATTGTATGGAGAGAATTGACAAGATAGATTTGTACTTGTTTTTTCTTTTTGGTTCGTGACTCTTCTATACTTGGATTCCATCTGGTGATATGGATCACGATTTGCGTATTAATCTACTAACATATGTTTTGCCTTTCGTGTTGGATAGGTGGCACGGATCAGTGCTTCCCAGAGTCTGGAGGTAAGTCTGGTCCCCTTTCCAGTGTGGCAAAGAATACATTTATCTCACCTAACGAGACTGAATTATTTGTACCTCAGGTGGACTCTTGCATTTGCGATTTACGCTGCCTTTTGGGTGGCAATATTCGTTGTCGTCGGTCCCAGCAAGTGGCCGGGTGTTCCTAGCGGTACCTATGCCACGGTTTGATCTTGACATGTTTCTATCGAGGGTGTTTCTTGGTTCAAACGCAGGTTGCTGATTTGATGTGTCTCCTTACGTCTTTTTTGCCTCTTCTTCGTACCAAAGGTTTTGCGTCTGTGTTATCCGCCGTCGTGGGGTTGCTGCTTGTTTTCAGGACGAACGCCGCCTGTAAGTGGAACTCTCAGATCTCTCAGTGGTTGAACAATCCAGCACTACTGGCAGTTCATGTTGCAATTTCATCTCAAATGTTAGTTTTGCTTTCCCATCGCTTCTCCCTCATTCTGACGCTATCATGTCTCCTATATAGATGACAGGTAATACCATGAATTTTCATTTCGCTGCGTCTGGGCATACCTTCGAAGTTCCTTTTCATGTATGGATGCCTCTATGGACGCCTCTCAATTCTTCTTCCATTGCGAATCGTTTTGTCCTGCAGATTCTACGAAGGAAGGCGTCTCTGGTCAAGTCGTACGTTGCTCATGCTCCCCATCATTCATATCGCCCCTTTCGTAAAAATAACTCAACGGATTTGTCTTTCAAGTTGGCTAAAACATCCCGTTTTTCAATCTCAGTGACTTTGAACATCCGCAACTTCGCCAGGCAGATCTGGATTCAATGCCCAGAAGCGTGAGTGGATTTTTGAGTAATTCCTTCGAACACGCCACCCCGACAAAGGGAAGGCAGTAAGATACATATTTCAGATGTCTGACCTACTCTCATCCTGGACAACCAATAGTGACGACGTCGACCGGTATCAGAAACACGTTGCTTTGAAGTGCCTGATCGCGTTTGCGTACGCCACCATGGTAAGTCGCATAAGGTAAAAGCGTTATGTTTACGACGTCAGCAATGTACTGATAGTAATTGTTCTGAATTCTCTCCTCATGTCTTCTGTGTCATCATATTTCATCCGATAGCATCACATTCGACGGGAACATGGTACGATTTTGCAGTCCAGCCTGTGTTTAGTTACGCCATGCAACGTGGCTGCCACCATCTAACAATGTGTTTCCTGAAACAATAAAGGTCTTCGGGGCGACTTCTCTAAATTTCTCCCCAATATCCCTGAGCTGAAGTATACGTGCGACCGCGAAAAGCTGGTCGACTACCTCAAATCACAACATCATTCACGACGCCCCTCGAACGCCGCCAGCCACTCTCCCGCCGCATCAGCAACGCCGACACCGCCCGCAGACCCCGCAACCAAGGCATCCTCTGACACCAAACCCGACTCCTCGGTCGTTATCGTGGTCCCATCTCTTGACACCACCGATATGAAGGGAGGCAATATCACGCCACTCTCTCCCTCACCGTCTTTCTCACTGCACCGTAGGGGAGGACGTATGTCCATCGACGACCTTCTCGGTGAAAGACTCGTGAACGATGCGGACATCAGGCTTGGAGAGAAGGACCATCAGTTTGATTACACGTGTGGGTGCTCTAGGTTGCCTATGGAGATTGCCAATCTGCTTGCGGCGTACGTGAAGGAACGGAGGAGGAAGGATCAGATTCATTTCATGGTTGCGGCTGGGATGAATGGGAGTATTGGAACGTTGACGGATGTGAGTATCATCGCAATTTGCTTCGTCGTGTTTCGCTGTGAAATCTAACATCCACGACGACGTTTCTTCAAAGGCTGTGTCGGGCTTGGAACGCATTCTTTCCACTCCAGTCCCGCTTGCATACTCTCTCCATCTGGTATGGCCACGTTTCAATTTCGCCTCCCCTTATGTTGGCAAAGCGCGCCGCTCTTTGTGTGCGAATACTTATGTCCAACTAACACTCTTTACACCATTACCATCAATGCCGGTAAACAGAGGCATGCTGTAGTCCTCTACCTCATTTTCCTCCCATTCCTTCTGCTCAAAGACTACGTGTGGTGGACAATTCCTCTCGTCACGGTCGCATCTTTCACACTCATGGTAAGTTATGAGTGCAGCTCTTATTGTTAAGACCGCACGTACTCATTACTTTGGTTTTGTCATTGTGTAGGGTATCGAACACATTGGTGCCGAAATCGAGAATCCGGTAAGTAGCCTTCGAAGTTGAATGACAATGCTTTCAGCCAAGTTTCCGACCACTGACATGGGAACCGTCTTGTGCTTTCCTTTCTTACCTTTTCCATGGTCCTTTCCCATATCGTTTCCTCCGTGACAGTTTGGACGGGACAGAAACGACCTTCCGCTCGAAGCCTACTGTGATATCATCCGACAAGACGTCTTGTTCCTCTGCGCACGACCAGTTCCCAATGCGCGTGAATGGTAAGCTCGCAGAGAGATAGTCGTCCTGATATTCCAACCAGATCCCGGACATTTCCCAGTCTCACTCACGACTCCATCTATACGTCTTCTTCGCTTTTTCCTCACCTTACAGGACCGAGGAAGCTTTGTCATACCCAGCAGCACCTGTCGCAACCGCCGCAGAAGAAGCCCTTAATACGGCTGCTGCGTATGCGTACCGCCCGCCATCTGTAGACGGACGGTGATTTTAAAGTTTTTCTGATTCTTTCCCCGACTGGAAAGCGAGAATCTTCGAATCGTTTTAAGTTGTGATGGGGGAGGTATTGTGTTGATATTCTTACCTCTTTAGCCCGCCGGACTTTTTCTTGGTAGACCTCTCTTCATCTGTACCTATTCGCACCTTGCCAAGCCCTCCTTTTTCTCGGTTTTCGTTTCTTCCATTTCTTCATTATCGATCGAAGCATTTTGAACATTTACGTATTGAAAAAGATTTTTACGATTTAGTTCCTGTTTATTGAAGTGATGCCTCTTCGTTGGGATTTGTTTTCCCCTGTGTTTTCCTTTTAGATTTTGTCTGCCTCTTTTGTGGGTGATTTTTTGTTTTTGAAAAAAGATCGGTTAAGAGAAATCTTTGTCGAGATCGGATGAAAATGTTGGGGACGAGTTTGCGAATTTCCGGTGCTGGATTTCGGGTGTGAGTACGTTGGTCCGCATACGTTTAAAGATTGGAGGACCCGTCGGTGAGATCATCAGAGCAAAAACCGTTCGCTTTCTTTTGTTTGTCCTCTCCAGTCTCCTTCATCGCATTCTCTGTTTTGTGTTTCGAACCCCAACTTGCGAAAAAGGGCTGTGAATCTCGGCAAAAGATTTGACCAAATGACGCAATTCGGGAGACGGTTGCTTTAGGAGGTCCTCACCTGCTCTTGTTTACACGGCCCATCTGGCACACCGTCATTCTCTTCAACAACTTAACGCTTCCCTTCGTTTTCAACAAGCAAGATCGCCAACGCTTCTTACCCTCAAACGCAAACCATGTCCGCCTGTTCAAGACGAGCCTTCAATCCCTACCACCAGGCATACTACCCGCATCTCCTCACATCACCACGCTTCACCGCTGCATCCGCCGCGTCATTTTACGAGTGTTCTTTGTCGTGGTCTTACCGCTTGGATGGACGGTTCGTTAGAGTGGAAGCGCAACGAGATGGAAGAGGTGGTGGAGCGAGTGAGGGGAGGTTCTGCGAGACCAAGGGCGCGGAGATGAAGGGGAAGGAACCAGAGAGAAGTACACGTGGGGTGAGTCAGCAGGAAGCAGATGTGCAGGCTGCTGGTGGTGAGGTTCGTCGGGGGGGAGATGAGCTGGCAAGTCATCAGGAAGATAGAATTGACGGAAGCGGAAAGGGGAGAAACAACGCCGCAGCGGATCCTGTCAACTCCAAAGACGAACGAGTTCGTGAACAGAAAGACCGGACTGATGGCGAGGAGGAAGAGGAGGAAGAAGAGGAGAAGGAGGAAGATGCCGACACCGTCGAAGATACCGAATTCGATCGTCAGCTCGACACGATCTTGTCGTCGCTCATCCAACCGCTCTGTATACAGCCCCGTATGATACCGCGGTACCTCTCGTCGCAATCGAAACAATATTGTTTTGACGACTATCCGAGCCGTATTACCACAGAAGCTGGCTGGAACGGTCCAGCTTTAAGCGATCTAGGAGGCGTGCGTGGGCCTCTTACAGAAATAACGGGCGATCTGGGAACGCTCATTGACAATCAGGTGAAACAAGGTGGGTCGTTGTGCGGGTCTCCTTTACCTGCAGCAGCGGTGCCAATCATGGAGAGAGACCCACCACCTAAGCGTTTGGTTATGGAGCGGCAGCGACAGCAACGGAAAGAAAAGTCAAGTGGGTTGGGCGGTGGTGAGGAAAGGGTGGCGAGGATGGTGGAGAGTTCGAGTACTGGTGATTCTGGATTCGGCTTCTTGAGTGTCGTGGCAGAGGATGATTATGACGAGGGCATTTTCGGAGCAACAGACACCTCCACGATCGACACCGACCCGTCTCCGCACCCGCACCCGCACCCCACCTTCAGAGACAACCCTGAGTCCTACAACGACAACATTAGCCGACAACCCCCGTTCCATCAATTCCCCCACCTTGCACATCCCGGCTCCTGGCTCCGCGTCCACTTCCTCGAAGAGCTGGAACGTCTAGAACGTCTTCTGGATGGAAACGGGAGTCAGAATAGGATGCGGAAACGGGGTTGGAAGGAGTCGAGAGAGGTGATCACTTTTTTCAAGATGATGCGGGTATGCCACGGGGGATTCTATTGAAGACGGAAGAGGAGAGGGGATGGCAGATTTGAGTACGCTACTTGATTAAGATGGTGAGATTGGGATCTGAGCAAATAAAAACGAAATTACACATGTTGAGTCCGCTCCTTCCCGAATTCGCTATGCCCGCATGAGCAAAAATCGTTTTTTCCTCAGGACATCAGATCTTCAGCCCAACCCTCCCCCCCAATTCCTCCTTGGTTGAGCAACGTAGGCTTGAAGAGATGGGCTCCAAAAGCCCGAGGAAACCCCAATCCTTAGTCTGACATGGACACATCTTATATTTGTACGAAGACCGATATTTACGTTTCCCTATTTACAAGATTTACCAGCGAGTCTACTTTGCTGTGTACATGGCTTATGACCAGAGTCCCTTCCCCATTGCTGCACATTCTCCACCACTTTAATATGCGAATTTAGAGCTGGCAAGCCACTTGGCGACATTCTGCCAACGCTCTGCCACAGATTTCCGCATCACGGAAATTGTCGACATTGAGCACGAAACACTCGGTGTGGAGGTTGCCGCAGCATCCGGCGCAGTCGGGATCGGTCTGGCGGCATGTAAGACCGCCAAAGCTGAATTGCGCTGGGGAGGATGAGGGGCGGCGCGAACCAGCGAAGACGGGCCCGACGGAGAGAAGGAGAGTGACGAGGAGGAGGATCACGGAATGTTGGACGGTGCACATGGCTTCTGTGTGGATGGTCGGTGGCAGAGTTTGTATCAGCAAGATCGATTGCGAGTCCGAGATTTTTCGGTGAGATTTCCGGGTTTTGTTGCTTTCAAGTTGTGTTTTGACTGTGAGTGGTGAGCTCTAGCATGCTTCAATCCTGTCTGCTTTTATATCGGATTCTCTGAGCGCCTGGAGAAGTACCATTGAGGTCGGGTTTGTCAAGGCGAAAGTAACATGAGACGATCGAAATTACTGTGGTTTTCGTCATTCTGAAAGCATGCCTGGGGACTAGGCTAGGGTTCGAACCAGCTTTGAGCAACATACCACAAGCGGTGTTTGTGGCAAGTGAGAGAAGCTGAGAAGTGAGCAAAATGAGCAAAACCAGAGAGGACGTAGTAAATACGTCAAAGAGAAACTAGCGCTAAGAGAACTAAAAGAAGTCAACGGATATTCTCCATATCACTATTGTTGCGATTTTTGCTGGTTTTGCGGGTACGCCATTCAACTCGTTCAGTCGCAAAGAGACCAATCCGCCCCTGGAACTTCTGGGTGAAGATGTGCAACGGCAGTCATGAGGGATCCTCTTGAGCTTATTGGAGATGGATGAGGAGCTTACGGCGGAGGGGAAAAACATAGCGTATTTGTGAGGGAAATCAAGTATGAAGCAACATCTGATGTATTTATTTACAGAAGACAGAATTCTACAGGTACGCGTGGATCTATTTCGCTATAGGGGCACCGCTATATGACAGTCCAGTATTAACAGTTCTTTACAAAAGGCATTCTTCATGATCGTGTGGGCGATTGTGTATGACCCATTTATTTTCCCCGTTCCAGCCAATTTAGAGTCGGCAAGCTTGTTGACGGCAATCTGCCAAAGCTTTGCCACAGATCTCCGCATCACGAAAATCGTCGACGTTGGTAATGAAACATTCTCTGTGGAGGTTGATGCAACACCCAGCACAATCGGCGTCGCTCTGGCGGCATGTGGTTCCGCCGAAGGTGAAGGATGGGACGCGGGGTGGACGGCGCGAACCAGCGGAGACGGGTCCGGCGGCGAGGAGGAGAGCGGCGAGGAGGAGGATGATGACTTGCTGGACGGTTCGCATGGTTACTACTGAGAGTGAGGATGGAGTTCGTATCAGTGAAGTGTTTTACGACCAAGTCTGTAAGATTTCCCGGCTATTAGCTGGTGTTTTTCTCTTATTGTTGTGTGTGTTGTGGTTCTTCCATGGTCAGATCCTACCGGCTTTTATATTGTTGAGCGCATGAACAGACAACTCGTCGGAGTGTCGATGCAGAAGCGCTTTGAACCTGGCTTTGAACTCCGATTGGTCTAATACGAATTTTCGAATTTTCGAATCAGCTGCGAGCAAACATTTCACAAGAATGGGTGAGTTACACATGTTCGCGAAAACACGAATTCCGAGACGTTCCATACCCAGTTCATAGCCAAGAGAACCAAAGAACTCAAAGGATTTCAATTCAATGCCAGCAGATCACTACAACATGGCGATTCCACTGGTTTAACACTGCGCTTATCGTAACCTCTCGTAATCCATTATGCCGATGGAAATATGTGAACTCCGGCGCTTCTGTGTCGCTCATGTGTGGCGGCTCCTTCACGGAGTTCCATTGCAGAGACTAATCTCCTCTCACTCTATAGGGGTACGGAAGCTCTCTGGTGCTTGCCATGGTGTGCAATGAGTGAAGGACCACAGGATTTACGTTTCGTGATATTGCGATTGACTCACTCAAGAAGTGTCCACTGCAGCCCCCATTGATGCGCTTCCTCAGAAGTCCCTTCTTTTCAGACGATTGAAGCTCCAAACGTGCCCGTCACATATTTCAGACACACATTCCATATACGTGGAAACCAACAGACTGAGTTATGTATTCGCCGCAGTTAAAAGGAAACCAATGTTCTCAGTGTGAAATCGTGTGAAGGTCGGCAGAAGCAGCTTGTTGCCAGCCTGAGACTCCGACAATCCTTTCATCCCAAGGAAGTCAAGGAGAATCTGGAGACCTTCAGACCAGCCTTCAGACCGAGTTATTCATCTCACTGGAGCTAGATTCCTTCACTCGCCACCTGTGTGCTGCCACGGGTGCTGCCATGGTTGCAACTATTAAACTCCGCTTCTTGTGATTCCAGGTGGTTCGGAAGGCTTGGAGTCAATTTGGAGTTGAACCACACAGATGCGTTTCCACCAGCGATCATGGTGACACAGGCCGCAACGACGCGGCAGATCCTTTACCAAATTTTTCCGCAACGGGATTCACCCAAACCCTGCCTTCCCAGCTCACCTTTTCCTTTTTGGGAAGACGCTCTGAGATACTCATACTGCGAAGCAAGTTGCAACCAAGTGAAGTGGCAGGATTGTGTCCATGGCATTGCAATCGCCCACGTGCGAGGAGGCCAAATCTTAGTTGAAACACTTGGTTACAATTAATGTCTTCGTATTTACAAGAGTTACAGGCCATATTTGCGAAAATCTACTTTTTTATCGCTATGTACACGGTCACGACCTCTACAATGTGAAATCTGTGTGAAATTTGCGATTGTTTACATTCCCCGCTCAAGGCAAAGGTTAACTACAGCTGGCAAGCTTGTTGACGGCAATCTGCCAAAGCTTGCCCACAGATCTCCGCATCACCAAAATCGTCGACCATTGTAAGGAAACATTCGGTGTGGAGGTTGGTGCAGCACCCAGCGCAGTCGGCGTCGCTCAGACGGCATGTGGTTCCCCCGAAGGTGAATGATGGGGTGCGGGGGGGTCGGCGTGAACCAGCGGAGACAGAACCGACGGTGAGGAGGACTGCGAGGAGGAGGAGGATGATGACTTGCTGGACGGAGCGCATGGTTATTTTGAAAAGATGGCGAGGTTTGTAATTGGCTTCGTTGCGAATTGGAAGATTGGGATTCACTTCCGAATCTGAACAGTCTGTGTGCTTTCTGTTGGTTTTCTGTTTTGCTCGTGAGTGGTGTGTTGTCTCTTCCTTCGATCCTGTCCGCTTTTATATTCTTGAGCGCCCGAAATGCACTGTCGGGGTTTCAATTCTGAATCTCTGATGGCTCGGCGTCACGCTGCGCGAATCTTTCACCGTCACGACTCCCGAAAGAACCAACGAATTTCAATTTCAAGTATTTGGTACACTTGTTTATGTGTTAAAATGTGTGTCGGCCTGTGTGTCGCATGTGTGTCGGCGCTCCATTGCAGAGACCAGTCCTAACTAGTCCCTTCCAAAGGCTGCTTCAAAGATACGCAAACCTTTAGGTTTGGGTAGCAGAGTTTCGTGCTACGGTAGTTCGCCGGCGCTGTTCATGGTGTATCAAAAGCTTCACGCCTGTGTTTCATGTTTTTTTTAAATGTATCAGAGCGACGGCCCCACAACCTTAACTTCTCGCAAACCGCTTTCCTACGCTCTCCCCTTTAGACTGCCCCCAAGACCATCTTCTTTCTGACTCCGCTGCGTGAAGTTTCAAATGACTCTAGAACCAGCTCCGCGGCCAGTCTGAACTGAAGACCAGAGGGACGCCGATGCTTTGGACGTATGAAATTTGGCGATTTGATATAGCATTATGCGAAAACGACCATGATGCAATCGCCTCTATATCGTTCAGATATACTATTCTTACAGTAACAGCGGAATCAGACTACTATTTTTTGCTGGAAAACTCAAAAAAACCCAGTTTGAAGCCCGGCCATTGACCTCTCCTCGTCTCGGAGTCGGAAAGACCGAAAATGTTGAAAATCCGAAGATACTTATGCCACTCGATGCTCAACTCGCTTCATGCTGGAACTCAAGTCAACACTACCGGGCGCCGGTGTTGAGGAAGTGACCGGCGTTAATGCCATTTTGATACAAGTTATACAAATCGCGGCTCTGACGACGCTGGCTGGTAAGGATTTGTTGGCAGAAAGGGGGAGAGGGGAAAGGGGGAAAGGGACGGTGCACTGATATTGAAGAAGACTTCATCGAGTTCGAGCATGGCTGAACTTTGTATTGAAACCCCACCAGCAATCCTATGAATGTGACACTTTTGATGCAAGACGCGGCAGATCCTCCTGCAAAACTACTGTGCAAGATGGGTGGACAGATGGGTGCAAGCCATAACACCCATGACAGCGTCCATGGCGATGCAACTATTACAGCAAAAAGGAAGCGCGCTTACGAGGAAAACCCAATTCTTATTCATGTACACAATTGATCTCTTCGAATTCGTATTTACAAGCTTAGGAGCCCTATTCGCGAGCATCTACTTCGCGGCTTTATGTACATGGCCTATGTAATATCCTATACAAAATGCACTCTATTTGAATCACGTTCAACGGCCAGCTATTGTTTGCCTCATCGAATGGCAGATCTAGAGTCGACAAGCTTGTTGACGGCAATCCGCCAAAGCTTTGCCACAGATCTCCGCATCACGAAAATCGTCGACGTTGGTAATGAAACATTCTCTGTGGAGGTTGATGCAACACCCAGCACAATCGGCGTCGCTCTGGCGGCACGTTGTTCCGCCGAATGTGAATGATGGGACGCGGGGTGGACGGCGTGAACCAGCAGAGACGGGTCCGGCGGCGAGGAGGAGGGCGGCGAGGAGGAGGATGATGACTTGCTGGACGGAGCGCATGGTTACTTTGAATGGACGGTGACGGGTGTGATTGATTTCGGTGCGAACGTTAACGTTGACGGTTGGAATCACTCCGAATCTGTGAGATTTTTCTGGTTGTGTTTTTCTGTTTTGCTTGTGTTGAATTGTGGGTTATCTCTTCTTGAATTCAGTCCGCTTTTATATTTGCAACGCCCGAAGAACACTGTCGGAGTTTCAATGTTGAAGTGCTGTGAATTGACCATGACTGATACCGTGGAAATATTACACAAGTTGCGCCGTAGCGCCGTCCAGTGGTACGTGCGCGAATCTTTGACCGTCTCAACTCCCAACGAACCAAAGATTTTGAACTTCAAAATGATTCAGTACAACGACACAGCTCAACCCGATTTCACTGGTTTAACTTGGTGGTTGCTTGGTTGTGTGTGAAGTGCTTTTGATATGAACCAGCAGTCGGAGTGTGTCGGCCGCTCAATCATTTCAGGAACCAGTCTCAGAGCTGGTCTCAGAGCCAGTCTATTCAGAAGTACACTAAAGTAACGGTTCGAGTGCTACTCATGTGATTTTGATATGAGCCAGCAGTCGGTGTCGGCCGCTCAATCATTCCAGGAACCAGTCTCAAAGCTGGTCTCAGAGCCAGTCCATTCAGAAGTACACTAAAGTAACGGTTCGAGTGCTACTCATGTGATCAAGTTGAACTTCTCTAACAAGCGGTCGTTGCAATGGAGGGACGCTTCATTTACGACGGCACCGTCAACACTGCCGTCAACCGCAACATCCCGCCATCTCGCCACTTTGATATATCTGGCTCGTAAGGTTCACTCGCTTCATGATCTACTGAACAAGAATTCGCGCGAGTGCAAACGTGTTTGAAACCCCACCCGCAATCCAACCCGCAATCGCAATCCTACACGCAATCCCACTTTGCTGCAAGACGCGGCAGATCGTCTTGCAAACCATTTTCCTTATAAGAGATTGACGGAGCACAAAGATACGACGAGATACGACGAGATAGCATGGCGGCAACATTACCTTTTTTCAATATAAACATCTCCCTGAATATAGCCATAATCTTCCTTCCCAACAGGCTATATTCTGGGCCATATTTGTCTTTACAAGATTTACAACTGATTTACAAGCTCTAACTGCGAGAATATACTTCGCGGCAGCTATCTATATGTCATACACGTCCACTATTATACAAAATGTGATCTAAATCTGTTCAAAATCGCGTTGTTGGGCGAATCTTTACATTCCCCGCACCAAATGTCATATCTACAGCCGACAAGCTTGTTGACGGCAATCCGCCAAAGCTTTGCCACAGATCTCCGCATCACGAAAATCATCGACGTTGGTAATGAAACATTCTCTGTGGAGGTTGGTGCAGCACCCAGCGCAGTCGGCGTCGCTCAGACGGCATGTGGTTCCCCCGAAGGTGAATGATGGGGTGCGGGGGGGTCGGCGTGAACCAGCGGAGACAGAACCGACGGTGAGGAGGACTGCGAGGAGGAGGAGGATGATGACTTGCTGGACGGAGCGCATGGTTACTTTGAAAAGATGGCGAGGTTTGTAATTGGCTTCGTTGCGAATTGGAAGATTGGGATTCACTTCCGAATCTGAACAGTCTGTGTGCTTTCTGTTGGTTTTCTGTTTTGCTTGTGAGTGGTGGGTTATCGCTTCTTCAATCCTGTGCGCTTTTATGGTTTTGAACCCCCGAAAAGCACTGTCGGAGTTTCGATGCAGAAGTGTTGCTAAGTGTCGGCTAAGTGCTTGTGACAATGTGAACTGATGATGACCGGAACGTCCTGGCACCGCGGAAATCTCACACAACTTGCGCCGCAGCATGAAATGCCGTCCAGTTGTACGGTGCGCGAATCCTTAACCGTTCCAGCTTCCAAGGGAACCAAAGAATTTGACTTTCTCCTCACCGCTGGTTATTGTGGTTGGCCGGGAAAGGGTTCATAGCGGGGGCTTTATCAGTGAAGTGCCCTTTGTGTGCAGTTTGTTGGGCATTGAATAGAAGCTACAGAACAAATCCTTCCCAAAGTACAGTAATTAAAACCGGTTGACTGCTTGTTCGAGTTTGCAGCAGGAGTCAACCAGGAGTCAAACCAGTGGTGGACTTCGAACCACATTTGTGTTGTACAAAGATGTTACTTTGCCGCAAAACGCGGCAGATCCTTTGTTTGAAAGCATTGCATTTTCAAAAGCAGAAGCGTCTACTGTATTTGTTTTGCCTGTGTTTTCAAAACACGCGAAAGTGTATATACACAAATGGTCAACTATACTGTAAAAACTTCAAATAAGTTAGCTATATACATGAACATAAAAGTGGTTCGCGCGCTTTCATCTCTTTCACCCTGTCCCTCTCATTTAGTTCGTTCCTTCCTTGCTTACGAGAGCAATGACAACATCTGCTGCATGAGATCCCTGAGCTTCGTCCTGATGCTGTCGCTGAGACCGCCGTTGTTAGCATCGGCGGCAGGTTGAGGAGCAGGACCGCCGGCAGCCGGGGCGGGATCTGCCGAAGCCGGGGCAGCAAGAGCCTTGGGACCAGCGGGAGGAGCAGCACCACGGGCAGGAGCTGCGAGAGCGGCGGGGGCACCAGCACCGCCAGCACCGCCAGCACCAGCACCACCAGCGCCAGCAGCGGCACCACCATTCGGCGTCAAAACTCCTGCAGCATACGTGGGGGCGAGGCAATTTGAAGGGGTTACTGTGACCGTCTCAGTGACGGTCTCAATCCGCAATCCCCCGTCTGTAGGTGAGACAATGGGCGACGCGGTGGCCGTTGCGGTCACTGTTGCAGAGGAAGAACCCCCCGGAACATCATTGGCTCCACCGGTTGGAGCAGCCGCGGCGCCAGTCGTGGTAGTGGTTGTTGTGGAGGAAGAATCAGGAGTCGCAGCGGTCGTGGTTGTTGTCGTGGTAGTAGTAGAGGAAGAAGGTGCATCACCAGCGGGCTGCGATGGTTGCTGTTGAGCGCCTCCCGCACCGCCGCCAGTCGCACCTCCCGCACCGCCGCCAGTCGCACCTCCCGCACCGCCGCCAGTCGCACCTCCTGCACCAGCACCAGGTGCGCCTCCAGCACCGCCGCCAGCAGCGGTGATTGCGACATCAGAACAACCGAGGTAGAAACCGCCGTCTTCTTGAGAAGCCCAAATCCACTGGATCACGGCGTTTTGAGAGGTCTTGCCTGCAGGAAGTTGAACATCGGCGGCTGTATTGATAGAAGAAGTAGAAAATCAATCAGCATCAAGGTTGAACTGTAGGATTTCAGGAGATGGGAGAGCTGAATGCTGAGCTGAATGTAGAGCAAAGACAAACACTCAAAAAACTTACAAAGCGTATTGACATCGATGTTGTCCGCCAAAACTTCAAAGTTCTCCGTCTCTCCATACCGAACCGCGATCCGAACACCTGGGTCGCTTCTGTGCGGGATGCTGATTTTCCATCTGACCGTAACAGTCTGACCGGCGGTGAAAGTGGCGACGGCATCACCGGGTGTGGTCGGGCCAGCCTGGGTGTTGCAGCTGTTGAGGAGGTTGGCTGGCGGGGGGAAAGGGGTTAACTTGCCACCGGGCTCTTGACGCATGTCAGGAACGTTGCGCGGCGGGGGATCGACCATAAGGGCATGGCCGGACGCCAAGGTTGCGGAAGAGAGAAGGACGGCGGAGGCGGTGAGGAGAGTAGCTGTTGCTTTCATGTTTGGTGTGTATCTGGCGTGTATCTGTTTTGCTGTGTATTGTTCGTCTTTCGAGCTGTAGATAATTCTCAATGAAAAAGCTCAACAGGGCTAAGATTCCTGAGAACAAGCTTACGCACAGAAGCCCAACCAGCTTATATACGAGAAAACCAACGCCATAAAGCTCGGCGAACGCTCCGTAACCTCGAAACCAATCCCCATCTCACTCCGATCTTGCCCAGGCTCACCTATAGCAGCGTTTCATATGGCGCCGCGCAGGGCGCCGCGGCCAATGGCAGTTGTTGAAGAGTTGTGGTTGTACCAACAGCACATCGATGTGTACTTTGGTTGAGACATTGGCGCGGTACGGAGCGATCTTGGCAAGCGGTTTGGTTTGGTCCCCATCAAATATTACTGAGGGAAAAACAATTCATGGATGTTGCGGACCCGGCCATGGAGGAGACGGAGGACGGAGGACGTGCGGACGACGTCATCTATCGAACTAATTCATGATATGTGCACTAAAGCTGGCACTATAGAAGGCACATTGATGTTTGGGCACACCGCACGCCGCAGGGTATATCGTAGGTTTTTGAGAGGCTGAACGGAGGTTCCACCTAACTCTGCGTCTGACCCAACGCATTGTTTTGAGGTGATACTCTCACCTGTCAAGGGTTTCTATGGAGACAAATGATTCACAAATCTGACGGTCAATCTTTGCACGAGCGCTGTGCCTGTTATAGGCAACCTAATCGTTGATCCGCGTAGCAGTAGATTGACAATTGATTTCGCTTTCTCCCGGAGGTTTTATTGAAAATGGGTGTCCGCACTTTGGAGCCGAATATCTCCAAAATTCACTTATAAAACCGCAATGGACGTCTCGGTATGAAATAAATTACGGTCAATGGGCTTCACAACGGTACCGCGCTTGTCGCATTTGGATGGATCCTGCACACTCTGTGGAGCTCCCAGGGAAAACGGTCACCTCCCAAAGGAGAGGTCCGGCGGTCAAAAATCAGATTTTTTGACTATTCGAGAAGTCACGCCTGCGCCAGTCATTGGCCATTGTTTGGGTTCGGTGATGGTTTTTGCGATTGACGCGCCCGAATCAGGTGACCAATTCATGATATTTGCGACACGGCCGCTCTGCATCCCAGCAAAAACTCAAGAGATTCAGTCGAGGACACTATGGGAAGCATGACAGGTGAGAGCGCCACCTTGAGTCCGCTTCAACTAGTTTTGATGCTCAAGCTCGAATTCAGATGGAGCGGCACACCGACATTTGGACGACATTTGGACTAACGAAAATGGACTTCACAACTGGGTAGTTTCAGCGCCAATGCATCCTTACATTTCTTTCGTACTTTGAGCCTGACTTCAAGGCCACTATCGTGGAACTCCGACTGATTTGGGATGGCAATGCTGGATTGTGTGAATTGAATCAATTGGAATTGAATTGGCAACTGGATAGGTGATTTGGGGTGATGTCACAACGAGATGTATCGCGCATAGCAAGTTTCGTCGGAGTTGAAAAGAGACATTTGACCCCGCAAAGAACGTAAAACCTGCAAAACCATGTGCAAGACCTGTGGACACTTACTCCAGCACTTGCTCGCCGCGGGACTCTGAAAGAATTTGAATTACACATTTGAATTCAAACGCGTTTGCAGAGAAAATCCAGCACTTCGAAATTCGATTTTCGAAACTTCCTTTGAATTCCTTCACTTCACGAGGATCGAACGTGGCTCGAACGCTGGCCCTCAAACGATTCCCGATGTCGTTCGTTCCAACGAGACCAACGCAACTGCCAACGGAGTGCCCTGCGCAGTGCCAGCATGACTCAAAGGTCCCAACGGTGGTCCCAACGCGCCAAAGCGATGAGGTGGGTATTCTGCTGCAGTGCCTTTCACCTGAACTTTCATGGTGTTTATGATGTCGTCGCATATTCGGCGCATTGATGCAGGGATTGCATGGTGTCACTTGAGCACAAGCCCAAGCCATTGTGAAGCCGCGTGTCGCACCTAAGCCCCCGGGAAAGACGGCTGAGAGGGCTTGGGTTCGAAGTGTTCATGGTTTGTGTGGTGCGGGTTTTCCGAGGGAGCAAGTGCCAATAACGCCGGTGACGTCCCTGTGTTCATTCCACCCTTATTTTCCAGCGAAGTATCCCCCGCCGCCGCCAACGTCAGGAACAACCCCGCCGAATAGCAACAACCTCCGCGTCCTCTCCTTACCACGGGAGGCAATGGCCAACATCCAGCGCCTTTCAGCGGTCTCGCAGCTCCATCCCTTCTCTGATATACGACTCAAATAGGACCAGAAATCAAAGTTGAAGGGAACAGAGACACGATCCCGTCCCCCCCCAAACACATCAACCAGCGCGGACACCACCTCCATACATCCAATCCAAAACACCATATACTGACGAAACCCCGTTTCCCTCCCCGCGATATGCTGGAACTCAAGTCAACTCCACCGGGCGCCGGTGTTGAGGAAGTGACCGGCATTGATGCCATTTTGATACAAGTTATGCAAATCGCGGCTCTGACGACGCTGGCTGGTAAGGATTTGTTGGCAATAAGGGGGAGAGGGGAAAGGGGGAAAGGGACGGTGCTAAAGAGGATCTGAGAGAAAGTACGTGGGGCGAGCCTGATTTCAACACCAGGATCTTTGTATTCGCTTTCAACTTACACCATGGCCTCCTTTCCGTCTAAATGTTTCATTATAGCATCCTTTATCGGTTCCTGTTACATTATTATCACATCCATCCGGCACAAACGCTTCACCACGGTTGGAGAGCGATTTCCGTTTCATTTGTCGGTACTGATATTGGCATTTTCAATCACGCACGGTCTAGGTAGGCATTGTGGATGTAACAAATTCAATAAGATGTTATTTGAGGGAATGGGGTTGTGAATGATTTCGCTTTGCACGTAACTAACAACATGCGTCGAAATCTTCGATTGAAACCACATTCAAGAACATACCTACATCCTCGTGCGTGGACATCTACCTCCTCCCGCAGCGTGTACTGCCTTCGCATTTTTCAATGTGGTTCGTATTCTGTTTCTTGCGCTCATATATTGGTCTTGAATTTTGTGATGTTTTCGGTTCTTTTTCCAACCTCATTGATGTTCCTTTCCCACTCGCCGTTCTTATTAACCTCATTCAAATGTCGATTTTCCTGGTCTATCGTGCTGCAGTGGTTCACCGGGGCAACTATTTTCCTTCTCGATGTCGTTGCTACTGGAACATTTTTGATGGTCTACCTGGGGCGACCGTTAGATTTCGGTCGGTCAGACTGGTTCTTGTGGGTCAGCACACAGGTTCCGGCATTGCTGTTGGGATGTATAGGTAATGGTCAAAAGTATATGTTCGTGGTTTTGGACTTCGTGAAAATGCAACGGTGGTTTGGGTGTCGGGGGATGGATGTTCTTTCATCGTGTCTCTTGCGCCTCTTGCGCCCTAAATCTAACAAATGTTTACCATCCTCCTTACAACACCAGGTATATTCACCAACGCCCTAGGTCCGGATCGATTCTGGTGCCAATTCAATACCACAACATTCACCGGCAAACTCCTCGCCATGATAACCTGGGGCGTCTCCGTCCTGGCTCTTCTCGTCCCTTCAATCTGTTATACTCTCATTTACTACAAGCTCCGCGAAAACGAACTCAGGTTCCGAGCTCATGACCGTGACCGCGAGAGTTCGAGGGGCGACGATGTGAGATCACTTGTCAGTCTTGGAGGAGAGACGGGAAATCTTCAACAGCAACGCCGGGGTCAGGGGGCAGCACTGAATCGGAGTGCATCAAGGGCTTCGAGAGTGTCGTTAGGGTCTCGAGCGGGCGGAGGAGGTGGGGCTGGAAGTAGGAGATCTTCGGCGTACGGTCAAGTTAGTCCAGTGAATAATGACGGCACAAAAGATGGGCTGGCTCCACCTCTTCCGATGTCCCCGGACGGATCACTTACCCGTGGAAACAGCCTCCTTTCTCGCACATCAAACAGTGGGGGTGGTGGGTGGGGTGGTGGGGCGAATGGCGGGGGTG